>JASGAT010329489.1:0-10578 GCA_030220025.1 Chelon auratus | reverse complement strand
TGAAGTCGTGTACACAAAATGCTTGGCGTTCAAGTGGAAACATCTGCCGCAAGTCATGAGAACACCGCAGCAAGGCGTCCAGAAGCCACAGAGGCTAACAGATGACTGGGTAACCTAGCGTGGAAAAGTCATAATGAAAGGCGGAGGCCTTTGGGAATGTCAACAAAACCCGACACGGCCGCGACTTCCAAGGTCGCCCACTCAACAGAAGTGCACCGGCAGAAACAGAAACCATTTTTTGTTTGTCGTGCCGTGCGTCTGACCGTGTGTCTTCCGTTCTTGTGTGATCCAGCTCCCAGCGCTCCCAGCTTCATTCACTTCAGCGAGCTGACCACCACCTCCGTCAACGTGTCCTGGGGCGAGCCCACCTTCCCCAACGGCATCATCGAGGGCTACCGCCTTATCTACGAACCCTGCACGCCTGTAGATGGTAATCACTCACTCTAACCAATCCCAACTTATGTTTTTTTCTGCACAAAATGGCTGCTGGCTTCTATGAAGGCTGTATGCACACTACAGGATATACAAGGATTTTGAAGTTGTAGAATTACTATTTTTTTAAGCAAAAATCTTGTGGTGTGCATTTTTCTCCATCGCATTGACCTAAACAGCTCATGTGTCATTGCAACATTTTACATGCTCTCATCCCAAATAATACGTGACTACGGTGCTGAAATGAACAATCCTGTTTCCCCACTACTAATGCCATCACTCTGCGTGTGTCTGTGTGCATTTTGCCTATGTCCTGTGTGCTGCCACATTGCCTGGCCTGTGTAATACCTGCTTTAAATGTGGTGTGTTTGTCTAGAGTCTTCCGTGGCCTGTGCCGACTGTCTCCACTCCCCCTCCCCCCCAGGCGTCAGTAAGACAGTGACGGTGGACGTGAAGGGGAGCGGCCCCTTCTGGCTGAAGCTCAAAGACCTGGCGGATGGCGTCACGTACAACTTCCGCATCCGGGCCAAGACCTTCATCTACGGGCCGGAGGTGGAGGCTAACATCACCACCGGACCGGGGGAAGGTAGCAGCATGCTTGAATGATGCTTGTGAAAATGTGATCTTTGTGATTTTTTTGTTTTAAACACTTATTGGCCCTACGTTTTTTTATTTTTTTCCCCTCAGGTGCCCCCGGACCACCAGGAGAGCCCTTTATCACGCGCTACAGTTCGGCCCTGACCATTCACTGGACCAGCGGGGACCCAGGACGTGCGCCAATATCTCGCTATGTCATCGAGGCCAGACCCTCCGGTGGGTGTCCTAGATGATCGCCACATTAACGAACCTCGCCTTATGTTAGCTTATGTTAAGGCTCATTTAGGGTACTGCGGGACATAGACGGCGTAACCTACGCACGTAGCCTACGCGGGTGCGAGCCAAACGCTAGCAGGCCCTGTCTTTTTTGCCAGTCGGGTTCATTTTTGTTTCTACCGCCTGCTTCACTTTCAACAATGGCAGCTGAAAGTTTTGACAAAATTTGTACGAAATTTGTACGAAATTTCGCCAAAGTGAGTCATACAAATGTTTGTATCTCTGAACCTCCTCAGTTAACCTCTCCTCAATGTGTTCCATCTTTATTGATCCAAAACAATCAATTCGAATATTACGGGGACAGAGAAGTACCAAATACTAAAGCGGAAATAAGCTACTAACAAGCAGACCAATCATAGCTCTTGCGGTCTGCATAACCGTGACACATAGTTACATTTCTGGGGAGGTGCGTGTCAGGCTACGCCGTTAGGGCCCCCATACGGCGTAGCTATTGCGTCACATTATACTTTAAAGAAGGTGGCATTAAGTGTCAACATCTGCTGCCCCGGAGTACGTGTCCCTGGTATTTTAATGGGTTATTGATTCGGGCGCTGATGCTAAAACAACTGGCATCCAGTTTCGGCTGTGATTGACAAGTCGTGGCAGGGCGATGAGGGCGATGGATGTTGGGTGACTCACAGGGAGGGATGTGTTTCACCTCTTAGAAGTGAAAGTTGAGAGGCGTACTTCGCCTGCATTTTGAAGAAGGTTAGCAACATGTTGGATGATAATATATAGAGTAAATTCATGTCCAGAGGGAAGATAAAGATGGTTTAACCGACCCCTCCCCCTCCTCTTCTTTTACCCATATGCCAAGGGCCAGAACTCTCTGCAGTATCACGTAACTCTGTTTTGTGTCTTCGGATCAAATTACATTCAGCTTTTTTTTTTAATTTTTTTTTTTAAAAAACTGTCTGTCAAAAGTTCAGCAACGTGACGGATGGACTCCAGTGCTCGTGTGTGTTTGTGTACCCCATTAAAAGAGTCAAACTCACATTGATATTTACAAGTGTAATAAATGATCTCTGGCTGGATTTCCATAGCAAGCAGCAAGTCATCTAACACATTTGAAATATGGCTGCACCATGTTGTAGATTTGGTTGCCGTAAAGTTTTACGAGAGCAGTGAATTTGATGGATTGCGTAATATTTTGTGGGGAATTATGAATTGCCCTGAGAGCTGCCAGCCAGACGGAGCGTTATATCAAACGAGCAAACAAACAAACCGGCAATTAACAATGACACATAGGCATTGTTCAGAGATTTTCGCTTCCAGTGCTTTCGGTCTCCCCTGACCCTAAATTGCAAATTAAATCTCCACACAGATGAGGGATTGTGGGATATCTTGATCAAGGACATACCCAAGGATGCGACGTCGCACACGTTCAGCATGGACGTCCTGAAACAAGGGGTCAGTTACGACTTCCGGGTGATTGGAGTAAACGACTACGGCTACGGCTCTCCGAGTCTACCTTCTCCGTCTATATCTGGTGAGCTTGTGTGTATTTGTTAATAGAATCGAATGAACTGAACTGCATTAACATTTCAGACTTAATTAAATTCCCTGAGGTTGTTCGGACTTCACAGGAACACAGCAACGTGTTTTTGACAGCCATGAATTTCAATTTTCTGTGTTTTTTTTTTCCTAATCCCAGCACAAAAAGTGTCTCCTTTCTACGAGGAGTGGTGGTTCCTGGTGGTGGTGGCTCTGGTTGGGCTCATCTTCATCCTGCTGCTGGTTTTCATCCTCATTATCAGAGGACAGAGCAAGAAGTACGCGAAAAAGTCTGAGTCAGGTGAGTGCACGGTTAATTGGAGCATTTGACTTGACTTTTTTGTTATAAAATAGTAACATTTAATAAGAAGATTTAATGATTTTCAAACACTAAGCGGAGAACTGGATATTTAATAGAGGGCTATATTCAAATTTTCAGTGAATTAGATTGAGGAGTAAGAAGAAGCAGAGAAGGAGAGGAGAGAGGCCAGGACAGGGGTGGCGGTGGTGGAGGTGGTGGTGGTGGTGGGGGGGCATACTTGTCCATTCAGCGCAGCTCTGACATCAGCGGGTATTTCCCTCGGCTCAGCACTTTTGCCGTGGCTGTTTAGCTGCCAGGCAGGGGAGGGGAGGAGCTCCCTGCGGGTCACTGCCCATCTTTCTGACTGACAGAGAAAAAACAAGAGGTTCCTTCTCACTCCAACACAAAGACACTCTCAAAGCCTCCATATCCCCCACTAGGAATCTGGCCCATGCCACTGGACCTGCCCGGCGCTTTTTCTCTTTCTGTGTGTTTGCATAACCACCAATTGACCTTAAGTACCCTCGGAGCTACAGTGGAGGTCCTGGCCTGGCTGAGGCCTCCTTTAAGTCTTAGAATGAGTGAAAGTGTTTTTAACCTGTAACATGGCGAGCAATGGTAGCTTCGATTTACTGTGGAGCGGCGTGACAAGCCTGTTACGCTCAGTTTGTAGTGTTTATGGTGTTAGTTGTTTGATCAAAGGTGAGGGGCACTTGGAGTCTAAGCAAAAACCGTTGTTGAACATTCATGTGTAATTCAAAGAGAGCGTTCACGCACATACAGAGGCACTCTTAAAGGGGAACTACTGTTTTTTACAGCCTGGACGTTATTTCTGGCATAAAATACGGTTGTTTACTCACCCATATAACTTTTGTGTAATTTGTATTCCTTCGGGAGATAATTAGATCATCATATATCCATGTAGTGGGAGTGACTGGGGCACCGAAACGCAGGAGTGAGTCCGGAGTTGTCCTGGATGATGTTGTCTCTGAGCACTGCGGAGACAGAGCTACTGCTATGGTTCGTCCACAACCTCAGAATCGGAAAAATATTCAGCCATGTTGCAAAAAAAAAAACAGCAGTTGCAATCTGCAGACCCTGGATGATGATAACAGGTAACTCCGGACTCAACGGGGAATAGCGCTAGCGTACGATAACAAAATATTGGTGAAATGAACGAGTTTCGAGGCGGATAATGCGTTAATTAGAGGCTCTTCGGTGCCCCAGTCACTTCCACTACATGGATACACGCAGATCTAAATATCTCCCGGAGGAATACAAATTACACAAAAGTTATATGGGTGAGTAAACTGCCATATTTTATGGCAGAAATAAGGCCCAGGTTGTAAAAAGAGTAGTTCCCCTTTAAAGCTGTTACGTACGCCGCGAGAAGTTTATTCTTGCTACTCGGGCTACGAGAACAAATTGTTGTCATTTTGTTCTCGCGGGCCCTCGTTTGGGAGTTCTCACAGCTTGTTCTCAACACGTCAAGCAAAAATTGGAAGATGGCGTGGTTAATGCGGAAAAGAGGAAATGCTGGCGGCTGCGTCGTGACCTGCCAGATGCTAATATATGCAGTGTGACCGCTAATCTCTGCTGGATGGAGGTCGACATACTGTGTGGGGGTGTGCGCTGAATGAACGGCGACAGGCCGACATCCGAACATAATAAGAAAAGTGCCTCTCGTCGTTCGCCTCCCGCATCTCCCACAATGCTCAGTGCATGTGACTTATCCTGCCGTGGGAGGACCCTATGAGGACTTCCCCTGAGTTAAACATATGAGTTTCCTGTTAAGTATACATTACTTGGCCAAAACAAACTTTTTTCTTGTTCTCGCAGCCCGAGCAGCGAGAACAAATATCTCGCTTCTTGGTGGAGTTAGTAACAAGCTTTAGTTATCATATTTTTCTCATGCCTTTGTACGAGTCTACACATACATGATTCCTTTGACTGAATGTGTTGTGTTCTATAAAAAATGACCTTATTACGTATTTATTTTGTCTAGTTGTTGAGGTTGTTAACGCTAGGCTCAAGGCCCTCTTTGTTGCCATGCCATTGTAGGGTTGTTAGTGCCGGTTTCAATGAAGACAAACAGTATTAAGCTTGTTGCCTGGACTGAGTCATACTTAAAGGAATGTGAGGAACACTCTTGTCTTAACTTCCTTGTTCGAGTTAGATGAGAATATTGATACAACTTTTGGAGCTGTTTGTTCAGGCTACTGCCAGAAAGTTGTCAGATTAGCTAACAAAGACTGGAAACCATGGGAAAAAGGTACCATAACCTTTAAGCCCAGGGAATATAAGGGTCTGTGACCTTAGTATTGGCTGCATGCCCTGCAATGTTGTCACTAGTTGGAACTGTGATTGCACATTTCAGCCGATTCAGCACATTACTAGCTTTCCAAGAGTCCTTGCTGGGCCTAGGTCTTCTGGTTCCCCTTTTGAATGATGAATAGACCCGACTGCCACTTACTGGTATTGAGAGTTGTTTCCTCTGCACTTGTTTGACCCAGACAAGTTGCCGGTAGTTCTCCTTCCGTCAGTTCGGTGTGGTCTGAGCCTTATAACTCACCGTTTAGCACCCTAGATTAGCAGCTCCGTCAGCTAACCAGCTGTTGGCTTCAGCTCCATATAAATGTTATGATGTCAATAAAGTCAATAAATGACATATAAAATAAATAATATAAAGGTTAAGTCCTAAAAGGCATTAATTAGCACGTTTTCCACAAAACGTCACAAAAAATGAGTACTCGAATGGTAAAACAGAGAAATCTGAAGCACTGACTTTTTAAATAAAGTTAAATAAATAAATAAAACTGTGTTTGCCCTCAAGGACTTTTGCGAGTTTAAGACTACTCTTCAGACGTTAAAGAACTGTTTGATCATTTGTGCATTTTCATCGTAATTTAGTTCACTCACTGGCTGATCAAGTAGCGATCAGTTCCGTCCACCCTCCAGGTCATGCACTAACCTGCCTGTCCGTCTGCCCTGTGGTCACACAGTGTCTCTGTACGTGTGTCCAGGTAACAACTCCAACTGCAACGCCCTGACCCACGGGGACATGGTCAGCCTGGACGAAGGCCGCTTCCCCGCCCTGGAGCTCAACAACCGGCGGCTGTCTGTGAAGAACTCCTTCTGCCGGAAGAACGGCGTCTACACCAGGTGAGTGACCCGCGCGCAGCCAGGAAATTTAAAACGCAGACGAAGCCTCAGTTGAAATCTAAATCAGATAACCATATGGTGAAATAATTGGGTTATCCGAGGAAACTTTACCTCATCGCAGAAAGCATTTCCAGCGGTGCGGAAACGGCATATGCTATTTAAAGGCAGCGCACTCAGACTCACTGGAGCTCCTCTTTTATTGAGCGTCTGTATTTCTGCGAGTAACCAGCTTCACTGGTCCTCGTTCCGTGGCCTTGTTTAAAACCAATCACTCTGACTGGCACCTGTGCTACGAATACTGCAGAGTCATAATTCCCGCTTCAGATCTGACTGCAAGCTTTGCATTTGGATCATTAGAAACCCGTGTACAGTGTAGGTAAGAGGTGGATTTAGACAGCTGCTGTCATGTTGTTGAGGACAGTTGAGAGGTTTATAGCAGTTCGTCAGAAGTGACTTATGTCAAGTGGATATCTCCATTTGAGGAGGATTTGGAGGAGACAGGTGCACACCATTTTCCCGAAAGGAATTAGCTTCCTGCACGTCCATATAGTCAAAAATACCTTCTTTTTTTTTTGAATTTGAGGAAGGTGTGTGCCTTTGTATGTGCACATGTGAGTGTGACCTTGAGGACGGATCAAAGCCGGCGCAGGTCTTTGAGAGGCTTCCAGACAGCTTCCTACAACTATGCCTCGGACTTGAAGGCGGGTGGTGGGGGGGAGTGAAAGAATGCACAGATGTACTCTCGGAATCGGCGCTCTTTGAACTCAGCCCGTAGCCGAGAAACCCAAATCCCAACACCTGAGCCTCCGATTATAGATTAATGCCACGTCTTGATCTCTGGTCTCAGAATGCCGAAGACGGGATGAAGTCCTCCGCCCTCTGCCAGGATCAGAAATCAGACACATCCTTAATCCCGCTGTATTCATTCTAATGCGGAGCTGTGTCTGACAGCGGATGCCATTTACGGCTGAATCTCGTGGAGATTTTCCTCTCTGCGGAGATCGTTTGTTCAGAGTTTAACGCTGGGGCTGATACATACGATAGTAAATCAGACACATCTCAAGAGAGTTGATGCCTTTAGAGACCAATGGTTTAATCTGCCACTACTTAAAGTGGCTATCTAGATTTTGACTCAAATAAATGCCAGTTAAGTCACTGTCTATCTCCAGATGAGGTAACACAATGGTGACTGAGCCTATGTATCTATATTACAGTATTTAATACTGAGCCAGTGGATACTGACTTACAGTGTTTATATATTTTTGAGTCTTGTGGAAAGATTCCTGTATAAGATACTGCATTCTGCTAATGTCTTTAAACAGATATATGTGTATAAATCGCAGAATGCTAAATTAACGCAACAGCCGACGAGTTTGGGTTGCTCTAATGCAAAATGCCTCAGTCGTCCAGATCATTTATCCAAGCTAAAAGGCAAATGGTTTTCGGTTCTCAAAATCGCTTTATTGACCCATTACGGGGAAATATAAATCATTCCAAAGCCATCACAACAACGCACGAGAAGGATTTTTTTCTTCGTCTAACATAACTGAGAAAAAATACGAAAGCAAACCAGTCAACTTATCAGCACATCATTTCAGAGGTTAACAGCCAGCCTCCCTAAAAGAACATAAAACACCCCCAACAGCTCATCTATCACTGAAGGCACTCTACATTGTCCACCCTCCTTATAATTGGAGTGCTCCCCCTGAAGTCGAACCTTTAACAGTCCTTCAAGAAACACGGTGCCGGTATTCTGAGCCCGTTTTCAGATAGCCAGGTTAGCAAAAGTACACAATTAGTTGACAAGTTTATAGACCCTTTTCTTTTTTCTTTTTTCTTTTTTTTTTTTTTGCACAGTATTTAGGGCCAAAAATAGACAAATGAAAAATAAAAAACACTTCAAGACTCAAGACTACATCGATTTTGTCCATCAAAGGTGCTTCACCACTCATCCTAGTGCCTTCTTCAGTTCTGCTGGTGCGACGTTGAACGTTCCCCGCTTGTGCAATGAGGAAATGCAGCACGCTGAACTCTTATCAATCAAAAGATGCATCAACAAAACAAAACCCAAGCATTCATTTTGAGGACTATCTGACGGCGGATCGGTCTGAGATATTGCGGGGGAGTGATGGAGGAAGAAAGAGCTGCCGCAGTGATCCATTAGATGAAGAGCTGCGGGAAACAGGCTGCACAGCTCCGACTTCCCAGCGAAGTATCTTGGTTGCTCACGGGACAATTCCTCTGAGCTTCAATATTAAACCTTGTTTGCTGTTACCGACAGTAACTGCAGGTGACGCCAAATCGTCCAGGACTCAAATGTTTGAAATGCTGTAAGGAGGGTTAGGGTTAGTGTTAGGGTTAGTTTAATGTGGATGCGTTTGACAGTAAACACATCAGTTCTTCAAAGAAAGGAGAAAGAAAGAAGATTTTACTATAGTTACAAAGACTTAACATCCTCATTCCTGTGTGTCTTTGTCACAACTGTCTCCAACTATAACACTCAAACTGTTTTGGGGTTTAAGGAGGTCTCGCTGAAGTAACTCTGTCTAGATTAACATGGTTTTAAACACTCTTGAGTGACAAAGCTCTCAAACACTTCAGACATGTTAATGAGTCCCTTTAGGCAATCATCGCAAGAGGAGAGCCCGATAATGAGTAAAGACCGAGGGCAGATTTGATTTCACCCCCCGGTTCTCCCTCATTCCTTACCTGACACGCCGCTGACTGAGTTTTGCTGCGAGAGGATTAAGTGGACCCTTCTCTATCCGAGTGAGAGAGAGCTGATAAATAATTTACGCCTCACTCGACAGCGTATGAGAGTCAAGAAGAAAGGGTGAAAGTGGGCTGAGATTCTTCAGTGTTTTTAAACAGGCAGTTCATCATAATGTCCCAGCGGGCTCACAGTAGCATTTTCTTCGCATTGGCTCAGTTCTTTGTTTGGCTGTGTTAAAAAGGGGGCTCGCTAAGAGGACTGCCGAGGAATGCGAGTTGCCGAAGGTTACGTCGGCGAGTCCTCCTGGGAGTGAGCGGAGATAGGAATTCAGAGCTGTGATTACGACTTTATTGAGACAATTTCTCAGCTGGGCCGCCGCTTAAGAAACGGTATCTCTGGGGGGAAGTTCGCTCTGCCACTGCTTTATAAAGTCGCTCAACATTAACACCAAAGTGGAAAAGGGATTAGCAGAAGGATGCGGGGGAAATGGGGTCAGAGATTGCTCGCAAATGCTGTTAATTATTTGCATTTTAGCTCGCCGCAATAACAATGCCCAACAGCCGTTAACAAAGTCGGACTTTTCTAATGATGTATTGCCATTAATCTACTTTTACCTAGAATTGCAGGTACAGTATAGCAACTTAATGTTAAAATATAGAGAAATAAAGAAGTCAGTCAGAAGGATAAACGAAGAAGGTCTGGAGTCTTTATATTTAGAGATTAATACATAAGGGAACACGGGGTATGTACATGCATGTCTTGACTATCTAAGCCTGATATACATTACATTACACCCACAGACACATATCTCAGGAATACATTATTTTAATACTTTAACACAAATTTGCATAGATTAAACACATTTTTTTCCCAATCCTTTAATAATGCAGCCAAATCATTTTTACTCCCTGCTTACAGGGATTATAAATCCTGAAGCTGTCTTTTCCATTACAAGTGCCAGTTTAAACGACTCCTGCTGATCAGTACTAATCACACTTTTTCCATTCGCTTTCCCAAAACTGGCTTCTTTTGCCAAACAGCAAAGCCAAATGTTATCGTCACTATAATATGAACATACGCCGATCAGCCACAACATTAAAATAACATTGACATTAACATGTTACTTAGACATGTAGCGCCCACCTAGACCAGACAAGGCACCCCCACCCCACAGCAATGACACCCCCTGATGTCAGCAGACACCCCCAGCAGGATGCAGCCTGACACAGGTACACACACAAAAACGGTTTAGGAACAAAACATGAAGAACAGCACAGGGTGTTGACCTGGCCTCCAAATTTCCTAGATCCCAAACTGATCAAGTATCTGTGGGATGCACTGGAACAAGGCCCCCACTAACAACATTCTGTCGCGTTGCCAAACACCACAGGACACCCTCAGAAGGCCCATGTTCATTCTCTGATGAGTCACAATGAGTTTTGACTCATGGGAGACCTACACAATATTAGGAAGGTGGTCATAATGTTATGCCTGATCACTGTATGTGGATTTTGTATTATTGATTGGAAATTTGTGACTTGTTGAGTGAAAAATATAGTAGAAGAAATGACTGAAATGTAAACTGTCTGCGCTCTAGACAAGT
>JASGAT010329463.1:0-17049 GCA_030220025.1 Chelon auratus | reverse complement strand
TAATACCAGCAGCTGGACAATCAGTCTGAGTGCAATTCCACACTAAAGTGAAGAATTACAGCCTTGTGTTTTGTGAAATTTGCAATCAGTGGATTGCTTCGGGGGGGAAATGTAGAGGTGGGACTCCTTCAAAGCTGACACTGCTGGGTTTTTCAGATACAAACCTTCTCCCAGCTGTACACATAAAGCTTTTTTCTTTTCTTTTTTTTTTTTGCCAAACCCTTTGGTTTGGAGAGGCGGGCGGGCAGACTGCCACGGTGAGCCGAGAATCAGCCCTGACCTGGCTTCACTCTCCATCAGCCGTTCTCAACACAAACCCCCTCTGAGTGTTTGAATCCACTCCTCTCTCATCTTTTCTTCCTGACATCCTCTCCATCCTCCTTCAATCAGACACCGAGAAGCAAACAGGGCCGACGTAGAGGGCTTGATATTTCATAACAAAGATGTGAGAGAGAAATGGCTTGTTTGCTTGTGTTTTGGCCGCCTTGTTTTTATGCAAAGCTTTTTCAGAATTTTTCAAAATTGATCTCCAGTAAGGAGATCAGCAAGGAGCATCGGATTGGGTAACCTTACCCCGCGAAAACAGAACAAAAATGCCTGCACACTGCTGCTTCTTTCAGTTTTATTTACTCTACAGAACACAGACTGGATATTTCAGCAAGGTAGAAAACAAGAAAAAATTCTGCTTGTGTGAGTTCCCTCTCTAAAGAAAGTTCAAATGATCTGCACATGCAATCTGTGGGCAAAGGAACCGTTTGATTAAATCCACATAATGCTAACTTTATGTTTGTGCAACAGCCTCTATCATGTAACTTGCTCTGATCTGACAATTTATCACAGCGTGCCTCTTTTGAGGCTGCTCTCTTTCAGCTCAACCGGAAATGCATGCACGCCGCAGGCAACATGGAGGGAGCAGAAAGGAAAAAGGGAAAACATGGATTTTAGATACATTTTTTTTTTTTTTTTTTGCAAAAATAGAAGACATGGAATGTGGGCAAGCAGAATAAAGAAGCAGGGGAAAGAGCAAAGGTTAAGAGCTGAAAGGAAAGTATGATGGAGGGAAGACAAAAAAGAGTGGATGGGTGTCCTAGTTGTGTGACAGACCAGCGCACTTCGCCCGGAGGGTACGTCCATGTTCCTGTAACCGGACTTTGCTCCGTGTTAGGGAAGTTACAGGCGGTCGGCGCAAACTGAAAACTCTCTGCCCTCGCCACGGAAAGAGAGGAGAGCGGAGAGAAGTTAAATCAGTTCAAGGAGAGACTTAGCCAGGAGGGAGCTCGTCTCTCGGCTCGGCAGGAGGCTGGAACGGAGACAGGCGGACAAATTCCTCGAGCTGACACTTGAACATCAGTCTATGAACGCCCGTCTGCAAACTGGCCGAGTGTTTACCTTAGGTTGTGAGGTTGGTGAGAACTCATCAGTTTATCCTGGCAGGGCTGTCTGGGAAGTCAATAACATCAGGCTGAGGTGGCACCAATAAGACCTCAGGACCTGACTCCCTGGAAAAACACACACACACACACTTAAATCACAGCATGTTGTTAGTTTGCTCGTACTTGAACTCTCTCGCAAAGGGCTGCAGCAGTTGGATGAGCTCAGATTCAAAGATTTAGAGACATCTGCTCAACCTCAGCATGTTAGCAGTTTCAGCTGAGCATGTTAGTGTGCAGGGAATAAGCATTTAGCTCAAAGACGCGTTGCACCTAAGTACAACCCTCTATGGGATATTCACAGGGATACGGGCGGCTGGGAGTTTGAAGCCAGAGTCTGATCAGTACGGTCCGAGAGTGGAGCCATGTGAAGCCGTGATATCGATGCCCCACCCACACTTCCTCCAGGCTCACTTGCGTTTTTGTTTAATTAATACTACGCTCTGCTCTACCTCCACCAGTTACAAGGAAATGTTGGGTTATGGCATGGCAACTGGTGGTCGCCATTATGTCACATCCTGTTTCTATAGCTTCAAATAACTAACTAAAATGAAATCAAGTGTCATCCACTAACATGGAGGGGGTGGAGCTTATGAGCTACACTGCAGCCAGCCACCAGGAGGAACTCTACTTGCTTTGGCTTCACTTTAGAGGAGCAGTTCCGCCGTCAGTGTTTATACTGTTTATGATACAACCTCACAGTCATTTGCAGAGGAAGACGTTTTCAAAAATCTTCCCAAGGAATATATGTAGATATTTTGGCAAATCTTTGCACACGAGCTGACACACATGCCTTCCAAATCTCGACTGTGTGTTGTCTGAACGTATCATTCACGCTGACGGATTAACTCCTGTCAAGATTCAGGTTTATTTTAACCAGGCTCATTTGGCAGCAGTTGGTTAAAGATAAAAAAAAATATTTTTAAGCTATAAATTCACATTAAACTATTATCCAAAAGATTACTTGTTAATATTGGATGTAAACTGACTCGCTGACTCGATAATGACTGCAAAAATAAACTATTAGACCCCATTTATAGTGCTTCACAAAAACATACAAATTTTAAAAAGTTGTGCATTGGATAAAGTTTATAAGAAACAAAACTAAATTCTAAAATGTTTGTTTTTAACAGAATAAAAGAAAAATGGATATACATATCTCTTTTTCTCCAAAATATGAAAAGTTAAAGTTTGTTTGACATTTTCTGCATCTGAAATTTTTGCTGCACGTTTCATACATGAAATACTTAACAGAAAAGTGAATCAAATAAATAACTTTAGAAAATTAAACAGATTAAAAGGTAGAACATTAACAATCCTGAGTTGAGAAGTTATATGTGTTTAGATTTATTCATCCAACCCAAAAATTATTGACTTTAATTTCAGAAGTTTCTTATTCCTGGAAAGGTGAACCAAACAGATGCCCGGACTGCAGCTTGCTTTACGAAGACTTGATGATGTTTCATGTAAAATGTCGTAGTTTTATTTAATCTCAATAAAACCGTTGGTTCAGTGTTGTAGCCGTGCAGGTTGTGCATAAAGTTGTGAAAAAATACGTCCTTTAAATGGTGGATGTGGTTTCCTAAAGCAGCGTTCCTGTCTGCATGCTTTAGGCGCCGCTCTGTGGGAAGTCGTACTTTCTTTAGCGGAGCTGCAACGGGACATGATTTAAGAGAATATGATTCTCATCGCACACCGTTCCCACCGGAGAGCAAACTGTCCTCTGCTAATATATTAGAAAGTATCTGGAGAATTAATCTCCTGCTTTAACAGTGGGATATGTGTGACCTGAGAGGCAGTTTGGTTGTAAATTATTTTAAAAAAGTGGGCTGTCTTGTTGTTTTTAGTTTTAGGATTAAAATCATTACTGGTGAGAAATAGAAAGGAGGAAACTTCCTCAGTTATTTAGATCCTGTGAAGCTATTTCCTTCCTAAAATTAGACTTTATTGTCCCCTCGGTGAGGAACGCTGCACTCACTGTGGATTTATTAGTGTTTATATATGATTACTACTTGTTTTGAGAGGAGCCGAGGCTGTAAAACATTTTGTCTGGCGAAAAGAGTGCCGCCTCAACCTTGGTAAGTAGACGTGAAATATGGGGGAAAAACACGGGGAGTATTTCCTTCTTTGGCCTTTTATGCTTCGATTTGATAGTTTTACAAGTGGAGGGAGAGACAGGAAGTGATGAAGAGGGCACAGGCTGGAACTGAACCTGGACTACACTCACCGGCCACTTCATTAGGTACACTGGTGAAAACAAATTAATATAAATAGTCGCGCACTAAATCTCGTCTTCAAGAAGGTTCTAGTATACAGTGTTAGTTTGAGACGTCTGAGAGAGCTGATGATTCAACTGTGTTTTGGAGGCTGTGGTTTGTGTCGCCACGATAAGATTTAGAGCTGGGTTGTTATATTCTGAGACAAAGACAACTAGATTTGTGGAGTTTTTAGAAGATGTTTCATCCAAGCAGCTTCTTCAGCTCTACAAGACCGATGGGAGTAGTTTGGGTTTAAATACGAACATCTCTGGGTGTTGTCCACTTGGAACTCACATGTCAAGGATCTAGCTGGTTCCTGCTGTCTACAAGTTTCCTTGAAGTCCTCTCATACTCCTGCAGTCGCTGATGCTTGTACCAAAGTGTGTGGCACCATATCTGGGAAGGTTCTCAGTCTTTCAGTATGATCCGGTTCAACATGGATGTTCATATTAAACCCCGTTTAGATGAAATGTCTTCAAGAAAACATTAGTTGAACCTTGTTCCTGCTTGTTTTTTGTATATACCATGACCTGGTTGACCGAGAACTTCCAAAGAAAAGAAGACTAGATGCTACAATGCATTTGTTTTCACTAGTGTACCTAATGAAGTACCAAAAAATATTTAACCTGATCGATCAATGCATCTACAACTCAGGATCCCGCAACATCCAGCCAATTCCGTTAAATTCAACTGGTGTAATTCTGGAAATTACAAGAGATCAGAAATGTTCTCCATGATGAAGAAGTATATCTATAAAACTGCTTGCACTGGTCGTCTCCTTTTTCAGCCTAGAAAGCTTCAGCTGATGAGAAACTCGTCTGACGGATTCGATCAAGTGCACCTGATGCGTACTTACGCTGCAGTTGGAGTGTCCGGCAGAATAAATCAAGTGCTCCTTGGGGGGGCCTCGTGTCTGAGAGCATCTTCTAGGAAATATAGGAAGAGGAGGAGCCGTGCACCTCGGCAACATTTATTCTACTCTGTATTTAATTAAATATCAATGAGTGTGGCAGTTACTAATCGAGGGTTAAATCATTCTCAGGTGGACATCTTTCTCACAGGGTAAACGAGATATCCACATATACAGAGATCAGCCACAAGATAATGACCACTGGCAGGAGAATTCAGTAACATTTAAACCATCTTGAGACAATTCAGTGTTCTGTGGGAAACTTTTGGACCTGGGATTTATTGGTGTGGATGTTACTTAGACATGTAGCACCCACCTAGACACCCCCCCTCCCCCGAAAAAAGTGGGTCATAATGTTATGCCAGATCGGTGATCGTGTCTGCACCAGTAATTGTCAGGTAGGTGTTTAAGTCCCAGAGCTTCTTCTGCACACTTGTGCTCAAACAATGTCTGAGTAAGCAAAAACTATGCATGCTGCTGCTGCTGCAGCCAAAATACCAAGTCAGTGAGTTGCAGCGAGTTTGGCTGCATGCAGGGACGGGACTCACTGGAGTAATTAAATGAGTTAATATCCCCACATGTCTGGGTCTCCACTTTAACCAGCTTACACGGCTTCAGCATGCTCTGAGACAGATTTTAGATGATTAAATACTGTAATTATTTGCCAATTAGTCCCCAACAAGTTGTTACAGTATGATGAGCAGTAACAGTCGTTACTGCACGTTACAGGAGCTCTTCAGTAGAACATGCCGATACAAACAGTAGCCGGTGGTGCGTTTGTATTCCGTTTAAAACGGCTTGTACGAGGATGTTTTCTATGTTTTCCCCCCTTCAGAACAGACGAGCCCACCGCAGACAGATGTCATTCCCTACTTACTCACTGCTCTCAGCGTGAGTGACACTAACAGCATCTGCCAGCCGTCATCCCGGCTTCGCTCGCGGCGTATAAAAGTCAGGCCGGCGAACGCGACATTAGGCTAAAAATAGAATCTTACAGAAATGTCATGTTTGATTTTGAAGGCACGCTTCTCTGACGACATGTTTTGTAGCCGAGCGGAGAAACTGAACACGTTAGAGTTGTAGCACGGTCTCAGGAAGACCATCAATTATTTAGAGCCCATCGTATTAGTCTGTATTTAAAGAAATGCTTTTAATTGTATATCGTGTTTTAAATATATCTTTGCCTGTCTCTCTGCTGATTTAATTTTTCCTGGTGTTACTGTGCAACATTGAAAAGACTCAACAGGTTCACCTGCACAACTTGACATGTTGTGTTACTTTTCTTTCTGTATCTTAATGCGTGTCATGCCCCTTGAGTTGTTGTTGGATCTCCAGGTTGCCAGGGACAGAAACGCCGCAACCAACAATTAAACAGAGTCAGAGCGTTGCAACAAACTTTCCAAAAACCTACAGTATGCAGAGGAGGGAGGACTAGCGGTTGTGCCAAAATAAATCATAAATACAACAAAACTAGGCCTAACTGTCGGCTACCTACTTTAAGAAACAACCAAATAACAGCCTGACTCATTTCTCTAAAAAAAACTACTTAAATAAATAAAAATACAAGGGTGGCACCAATCAACTACCCTAGTGGTTGTATACATGAAGGATATACATGGAGGAAAGTGTACAGGGAACACCAGACCAACCACAGCCTCCCCACCACCACATGTTTGTAACCAAACGAAAGACCGGCTGACAGAAATATGACTAGTCTGAAGCCTGAATCCAGGGCTGCTGCTCTTATGGTAGGCCCAGGACGGAGATTGGTCGGCTTTGGCCAATGAGCTGCAGCCGAGCTCGATCACGCAGGTGAGGGCTGTTACCTGTGGAGGGTGCAGGAGGGCGCATGTGTTTGATGATTGCTTCTTATCTGGGATAGTTTATTACCAGGTGAAACCAGATAGACGCATGTGAAGCATTTATATATAGTGGGTTTCTGCCTTAGTGATACTCAATAGCCTGGTGTAGCCTCATCAGGAATATGAGTCTGGTAATTACAACTCTTAGATTTTATTATACGGGCGAGTTTCAACAGATATAGGAAAAAAAATACAGATTCAGATTTTTCAGGTTCGGAGAACTTTATTTGGCCCGAGTGGACAATTTAAGGCACAAGTTAGCAGCATGATGTGTAAGAACAAGACAAGACAGACAAACTGTCCATGGAGGATGTAAACATGACTGTAAGAGTAAATTAAGTAAAGAGCAATTTAGGGTTTCAGCGTCATGCCTAAGGGCCCTTCTGCATGAGGAGGGAACTACCAACCTTTTAATAGTCTTCCAGCATTCTAATAACATTCATTGTTGTCTGCAGCCGTCAGTTTGTAGTCTTCTCAAAATTTGTTTTTAGTGGCACCCTAGCCTGGGTTTAATGAGTTCATGACTGAGTCAAGGTGTTGGTCAGATAGAGTGTCCCAAAAGCAGGACATGAATTACTAAAATATATCGTAAAAAAAAAAAAATATTTTAGGAAGAAAACAAACTAAAAATAGGGAAAGAGAATTTATTTTAGTGGAAGTGAATGGAAACCATGAGATGCTGGTTTTTAACATTGTACAGATACAACACCTGTCACAGTAAAATAACATAAAAAAGACGTTGTGAATGAGCGACAGCCTTGGCGTTAACTAGCTTGCAGATGGCTCACCTACTTTGTCTTGATGTTTTTGACACTTCATCACGCACACAAAGTTATAGTCATTACACTGTGTATCAGCTGTCTGAGGCCAAACCGTTGCCACTGAGACAAAGAATGGAGCCGGGTCTTTTGTGTTTACACAATAAAACTAATTTGACTGTTCTTTTGTGTCTGTACTTCCGTGAATCCAGTTCATGGAAGTCCTGAGTCAGGCCAAGTTTGTTAAATCTTTAACTGAACTTTTATTTATTTACTACTGTCTGCAGCTTTTATTGGATTGTTGCATAGCGTTGCATCTGCACACAGTGCAATTTAAATTTAATGAAAACTTTTTCTTGAGGTTGATTTATTTTTCTCTTAACTACCTGCATCACTTCATAAATGGGAAAGTGTTTTATCCTCTTTGTCATTTAGGTGAGCTGTGCTTTTGTTTGATCATAGCGGGATGCCACTCTCGCGCCGAGCCCCTTTTCCATTTCCCTCTGGCAACGTTCTTCCTCATTCGGTCAATATTGTTCTTGTGCTTTCCACCTCCCTATAAAACAGAACGCGACGCCTCAGGGCGAAGTTCTCTGGGTTTTGTTGTAATTCTTGAAAACGTAGGTAATTGATTAATGGAGCTTGGATACACAAACGCTGGTCTAAGGTGTCTGAAACAAAGAGATTAACTGCAACATTTCATCGTGACAAATGTCCTGGAATTGTTAGAACATAACAGTGTGAGAGTATGTGAGGGTGGTATTTACTTTACCCAGGCAGGATGGAGTTTCGGTTATGCAAACTTTGCTCTGCACCGGAGGCATAAATAATCTCACGGGTGGAGTTACAAACTGAGTGGGTGCAGGGAAAGGAGGTACAGCTGAGACGCATCAGACTAAAGGCCGGTGAAAGGCACAACAGGAGTCAACAGAGGTCAGAGGTAGAGCTGCATCCTGATAGCTGGCAGTGTGTTTGAGCTGCAGCCCAGCGAGCGGTGTATCATTACGCTGGAATGAGTCGGCCTGGCAGCGCAGGCAGCGCGCTTGTGATGAGCTGATGTAATGAGTCCTATTTTTAGCCGAAACCCCACCGCGTCTGCTGGTCTGCTTTGAAGGCCGTGCCTGCTTTGAGGAACATTTGAATTCAAAGGGTTTACACTGTCTGGGGGAGCTGGAGGCCGGTGGTTAGACAAGCAGCTCTTTGACTGGTTCACTGGTCCGGTCCCCTCCGTGCTCCCCGCCGGCGTCGGCGCTCACTTGGATGAGTTGAACGCGCTGCAAATAAACTTGATTTGATTTGATTTAGTTTAAACACATGATGCACGTCCAGAGGAAAAAAATTAAAAAAAAAGATCCAAGTTAAATAAAATAAATCTTGAATCTGTTTGTAATGATGAATACACATTTCAAAAGTAATTTGGGGACATTATTTCACACAGCAGCGTCCAGCAGACAGATTCCTGTGGGCAGGTGTGCAACTTGTGTTTAGACAGAAAAATAATGATCTGCAGTAAAAACTGAGGTCATCTAAGCTCAGATATTCTATTAACAGAAGGCAGCTGTGTGTATTTATGATGCAGGGTTACCAAGGACCAAACATCAATGTCTTTGAATTAAATAATAAATCAGGGTTCCCTGGAGGCGTGGAGACAGACCCTCAGAGAATCTGCAGCTCTTTTTTATTACAATAATTGTTTGGTTTATGAACTCTAACTGTACGGTACCTGCACGCTTAGCGTCTGCCTGGGGAAAAAAATCAAACATCTTTCAGCTGAGGAACTCAACAATCGTTTGAAGAGTTGATGGCGACCAAAACAAAACTAAAAAAAAAAGGTGAAGACTAACGGTTCTGTCTGCTGGATGTATCACTAAGAATCAGATGCTACTGTGTTAGAATAATCTCTGTGTCTGTCTTGATAAATTGCACATTAAAGAAGGATTATGGTGTTTTAGTTTATATTAATATAGTGTAATTTTACCATTTTATGAAACCAGCACTGCAACCATAGATAGATGCTTTATTAATCCCAAACTGGGGAATTTCACAGTTGCAGTAGCAACAGGCACTCGACACCATACACAAAAAACTAAAATAAACAATAAAAAAAAATGTTAAAATACAAAAACAGAAAAATCTATAAACACAATATTTACAAGAATTATAAAATAAGTGAATATTAAAAAAAAGAAAGAGAAAAAAATAATTGCAATCAAATTAAATGAATTTACATAAAATAAATTTAAATAAACAACCGTGTGCAAATGTGCAAAATCACAGATCGATAGATGCTTAATTAAATATATAGTTTTTAATTTATTTATATAACTTTTGTATCCAACAGCATCATTGAACAGAGACAGGAGGAATTACAGTCAGCAACAAGGGTAAAAATATAAAGTTAATGTGAGGTTGAATACATAAAAGTATATATAAAATATACAAGAGTATAAATAAAAATATACAAAACTATAAATATGGATATGAAGATAAAAAACATATATACACAGTATATACAATATACAAAAGTCTATAAAAACTAAACTAACTAAAAAATCCAAATATATACATTATACGATACTAGAAAATATATGATATAAAAGCAATAAATATGGATAAAAAGATAAAAATATGTAAAAGTACAAATAAAAAATACACAAGTATATATATATAATATAAAATATACAAAACTACGTGTATAAATAAGAAAATATAAAAAAAAATATGTAAATGCAATAAATAAGGATATAAACATATGGTCTTAATATTAAATGTATAAACAATCTGTCAACTGTGTTTTTAACATGCTTACATTTGTACTTTAGTCACTTTACTTACACAGACTGTTTACATTCTCCATGGGAACTTTGGACACATTTATGGCATGGTAACTTGTATATACTTTGTATTTTGTATGTTGTTCTATTTCTGTTTTTTATTTTTTTTTTATTTTTGCTTCTTAAATGTCTGTACTTGCACGTCAAGCTGCTCACTTGTGCCTGAAACTGCCCCCCAGGGACAAATTAAGTTTTCTGAATCTGAGTCTGAATAGGAGTCATTTTTAAATTCAGTTTAACATTCAGTTTCAATTTGGTAAACATGAAATAAATCAGCTGCAGAGTTCCAGGTACTAACAGAACATATTGATCTTCAGGTGATTCATAAACGCTCGTCTCTGTTATCTTCATCTACCTCGTGTACCTTCATTATTTAAAGAGCAGTTCGTCTCAATGTTTAAAGACTCCAACCATCTCCTCTGTCTGTCTTTAAGCGTCAGAGTTGCCATGAGGTCAAGGTTTGGCCTCAAGTTGATTATCAACTAATCACAATAAAATTATGACCAGTTCTGGCTTTCAGAAAATTCTCCCTTCCTTGTCGTTTGTTCTCTCTAATGAACGCTTTCCTGGAAAAGGCGACGAGAGCTGCAGCACTTTTTTTTTTAAATCTTTTTGTTATTCCAAGTTTCCACCTCTCAGCAGAATAAAGCACCTAATCTAGCAGATAGCAGATAGTTGCTTTGCAGATAGATGGTTTATGACTCGGCTGCGGACGTCGAGGTCGAGTTAGTTTATCAACTCTGCGGTGCCACTGTGCCTGGAATTGCTTGACTACCAGGATCATGGTGGTGCAATAAAATGTGGAAACGCACAAACACGCTCATGTACACGTATGCAAGCGAAGACACCGAGAAAAAGATCTGTTTATTTAAAAAAAAACAAACACAGAGGAACACAAATAAAGGTTGATATGACTGTAAGCAAGAAATCTACACGCTGCTAATAGATGCAGACGCTGCAGACATCTCCATGCTTAACTATTTTATGCTCCTTCTTAATACATGATGGACTGTTGCATAACCGTGTGTTGATACAACAGACTTGGACATTTGTCATGCATGGGAATGTGGAGACACACACACACGCAAACACACACACTCACACACAGAGAAGCTTCCAGCAGCTGATTAATGTATGAATATGCTGCTAAGAAATATTTTAAAGGCCTCTCTGAATTAATTTCTTACAAAGTCTGGTTGACACTCCACAGCCAGTTTCTGCTGCCCAAAGAAAACCAGTGTTATATACCACTAAATATTTAACTATGCTGCCTGCTTATATACCGATCAGGCATAACATTATGACTTATGCATAACATTATTCTTAATATTGTGCAGGTCTCCCTTGTGGTGACTCATCAGAGAATGGACATGGGCCTTCTGAGGGTGTCCTGTGGTGTCTGGCAATGAAATGTTGTTAGTGGGGGGCCTTTGAGGGGAGGGGCCTCTGTGGATCATCCCACAGACACTTGATCAGCTTGGGATCTAGTGAATTTGGAGGCCAGGTCAACACCTTGTGCTGTTCTTCATGTTTGTTTTTTTTAGTTGTTCTTAAAGTGTTTTTGTGTGTGTGGGGATGGCTGCTACCAACAAGGAGTGTCATTGCTATGGGGTGGCTATTTTTTTGTTGCAAATTTGTCAAAAATCCCAAAACTTACATCTTTAAGTTACAGAACTATTCATACCCTGGATTCCGTTCTTTGTGGAAGCCCTTCTTCTAACAATCAGCCTTGTTGCATGATGCTGCTACCACCATGCTTCACTGTAGGGATCCTACTTAGAGTTCTACCCAGAAATGTTTTAGCACCCTTGCCCTTATCCAATGGACGCTTCTTTTTATCTTGACACGCAGTATGAATAGTATGTTCTTTTCCGAACTACAGTATGTCTGCGCATTTCTGTTTTCTACCCCTTGGAAATGCAGTGTGCATAGTAAAGAATAATTATAGCAAACAGTGTTTTTAAAGAGTAGGCTGATGGGCAAAAATGTCAGTTTTAAATAAATAAAGTGTAAAAAATCAATCAAAAAATCTGAATCATAGACAGTAGAAACATGGACGGCAGAACTGCTCCTCTAAAGTGAAGCCAAAGAAAGTAGAGCTCCCCTGGTGGCTGGCTGCAGTATGTCATAAGCTCCACCTCCTCCATGTTAGTGGGTGGGACTTGTTACTAAAACACTAGAATACACGTCAAATAGATTTTTTTCCAAGGATGGTTTCATTTTAGGTAGTTCATATAATAATGATGAATGTTCAAGTGTCAATTTTTGGGATAAGTTTCGTTTTAGTTATGCGTGTGACATAATAGTGACTACCAGTTGCCATGCCAACCGCTCTGAAGTGGACCATGAATAAAAAAAATAAGTACAGTGTATAATCCAACATTTCCTTGTAAATGATGGAGGTAGAGCAGAGCGTAGTATTAATTAAACGAGAACACGAGTGAGTCTGGAGGAAGTGTGGGCGGGGCATCGATATTGCGGCTCCATGTGGCTCCACTCTCAGACCGTACTGTGGTGAATCTGGCTCCAGAGTCACAAGATGGCGCTGCCCGTGTCCCCGGGAAAATAGCGTCAGTTTGGCCAATGAGAGGAAGTGGAGACGTGTTGTCCATATTTATATACAGTTTATGCTCTGAATACATTTTAGATGCTTGCTTTTAGCACGATGACCCACTGCAGTTTATTAGTGGCAGATAAACAGACTTATGTTCACTTACATAATCTTTATTTAAAACTGGAAAAAAAAAAAACAAGCTGGGAGACAGTATATTAAAATGTCCAGTGTATCAGTACTACATACTCACTCATTCACTCAGCATCATTTAGGCAAAGCCACACAGCTCCTGCAGGATTTTCCTCTGCAGGGTTTGCCGTCAGTTCCTTATCTCTGGCTTGTTAACCACAGAACATATTCAGGCAACACTTTCTGGCGTCATTAATGAGCTGCAGCAGTGTTCAGGCATGTCTGTGACCTACATGCTCGTAGCTACTATCGACATCGGTCAACAAAAAACAAAAAACAAAAAAACCAAAACAGCCATTAAGGTTAATGGGACTGGGAACACATGAGTCATCCCCGCTGGTCCTCTGTGTCTGACGGTTCACTTTGTGTTTAGGGGGCTCGGTGTCACCGTTAATGGTCAGTTTTAATAAAGATTTTATTGGATTTTTAGTTTACAAACAGATCCTCAGAGAGAGAGAGAGAGAGGGAGAGAGAGAGACAGAGAGAGAGAGAGACAGAGAGAGAGAGAGAGATAATTCATCTCACTGCTTGGGTTTACTTTTAGACAGCAGAGGAGAAGATGCTGCTTGTTTCCTGCCGCAGTAAATAGACAATGAGTTTGTGTCAAACAGGATGAAAAACACATTGTTTCAAGGATTCTTCTTTCCTCACATAATTTCTTCTGTTTTCAAGATAAACGATCGAGGTTTGAGTTAAACAAGACTCTTTTAGAACGTTCAGCGCATGTTACAAGACAAACCTCTCCAATTTGCAGCATGCTTCTCCACTATTTCCATGGCTAATAATGGCTACAAGATTCCACATGGAGTTTTTTCCCCTTGCTTCATTCCTCAGCATGAGCAGAAACACATGTTTGCCATGTTTGCTGCCACTTTATGTCTGTTCTATGACTTTCCGTCCAGGGATTAGCTAGGCTATTCAGTCACTGTCTTTTATTAAGCTGCGTTTAACTTTTCTTGGCAAACTGAGGATGTGAAGGTGAAGGTTCTCAGTCATGCAGGTCATGGTATATCCAACAAAAAAAGAAGCTGAAACCAGGGCAACTGGACTTGTAGTGTTTCTTAAAGACGTTTCACCACTCATAGAAGTTGTTTTTTTCTGATCTAAAAGACTGGTGGGTAGTTGGGGTTTAAACAGGAACATCTAGGGGTGTTGCCCATCAGTAACTCACATGGCTATTGCCGGTCAATGACCAGATACTCACCTGTAGTTGGAATAAACTGTTTTGATCCTCTAATGATCCGATACTTTCTTTTCAAACAACCTCCTGTGGTTGTGGGACCAATGATTGTCCCAGAAGTCTTCTGCTAAAGTGGTGTTGACGTTTGGTAAATGTGGTGTGACGCAAAACTTCCAACAACCATTTTGGGGGCTATCAAGGCTCTTAAATGACAAGCTGATGGTCAGGATTCAACCGAAGAGATGTGCAGGTCTGAGAAGCACTTGGTGGTGATAAACGTTCTTGTTTGAATATTTAACAACGGCATAAACGGTCTTTCAATAACAAAAGGTTTACTCAAGTTTAAGTCTTAGTCAAAGCATGGAGCAATAAAAGCGGGATAAAATAAAAGACCATCCACAAAGGTCATTTAAGGTTTATTCACACAAGGCAGCGTGACCAGCTCCAGCTTTATAAGGTGCATGGTTTGGGAGACTGGCTCCAGCCTTGGACTTTGCCCCGGATAGGCCCGGTGAGAGGAACCGTGGGCTGTTGGTAATGACTTGATAAAATGTTGGTGGTGCTATAAAAGCATGACCTGTGTTAAATAATGCACGAGATAAGAGATTCTGTTCTGCGCAGGAGTGAGAGAAATAAAATAAAAGGTGTGTCTCTACTCTGCTGTGGTGGCCTTTGGTAGGACGTCATACATTGTCACTTCTGAGGTTGAATTATTCGGCTTTTGTTCTCTATAAACTGCTTGAAATTCACATTTGTAACTCTTCATTGCCTCAGTCCTCCACGATTCCTCATCTTCTTTCAAGTGCACTTTTCCTCTCATTAAAGTTGCTGGAGTATGGGATTATTCATGTATTTATTTAAATTTGCTCCAGAAGAGCTTCACGGAACTATGTCTTATTACAAAATCACAACTACGTACAAAAAGTACTTGTGGAGAATTAACACTTGAGGTAACGAGGTACATTTTAATCCCATTGTCTCTAATTCCATAAAGCCCTAATATAATACCACTGAAGCAGAGCTGAATACTGGGTTTTATGGGAATATTAAGATTTTATAGTCAGGTCCCTCCACTTATGTCACTTTTACTGTCCTCAAATTCATTGTACGGCCCTGTGAATTCTTCTAAATCTCTATTGAAATAGATTTTTTATTATCTGTACTAGTGGTATTTGTCTAGGTTGCTCTGTCCGTCTTGATCAACGAGGAAATATCTCAGCTGCTGGTTGGATTCATTTAAGCATTGTTTGTCCCCAAAGGGTAATGCACTGTGGCCAAGAGGTGCAAACCGACATTACAAAATGTGAAACACTTTGACAAAGCTTGAGACAAACTTACATGTCAGAAAACACTTTTACAAACACTGAAGCAAATTTATAAATATCAACCATCAACCGGAAAGGGAATGTACCAACTCCGGGGTTGAACAGGAAGTGGCCAATACGAGTTGTTGTCGTAGATGGTGACCCAAGATGGACAGTCTTTCCTGAAGCGGCATCATGACGTCAGATTTTCAACTAGCCTCCGCTGCACTTTACACTTGGTGCTAATTTGCAAATGTTAGCATGCTAACATGGCGAACATTATACCTGGTAAACATCTGCATGCCAGGCAGCACAATGGCGTGGTGGTTAGCACTGATGCCTCACAGCAAGAAGCCTCTGGGTTCTAATCCAGGTCGACTGGTTCCTTTCTGTGTAGAGTTTGCATGTTCTCCCTCTCCAGGTTCTCCAGCTTCCTCCCACCGTCCAGAGACATGCTGGTTAGGTTCATTGGTTCATTGGCCTTGTCTTGCAGATCAGCCCAGCGCCTGGAGGCGTTGCTGATGTCTTTGGCATCATGACGCTGTTTTCACCATAAATTGAAGAGATGATGTTTCCAATCATTGATGCTGCTGCTGCTGCCGGTGCCTATTATTATTATTGTTATTATTATTATTATTATTATTATTATTATAGAGTTTATATTGTTATGGGATCACACGCTATCAGGGAGTCGACAGTTATTGGCCTGAAAAATGAAAAAAATGCTGTTTCTTATTTTATTCGAGCAGTATATTATCTGCGCCGCCTCTCGCAGCGCTGACACCCGCAGCCTCGACATGATTAAGGTTTCCTGTTTGCCTTCGGGGGAGAGTTAACCGAGGCAGGTTCCTGACACAAGTGTAATAAGCATAAAACGCTGTGTGTTTGCATTTGAACTCAAGGAGGCTGAGGGAACTAATGCCTTATTGACTTCTTACATAATGGCGACTCTCAGGAGTGCTCTATTAAATTATCATCAGATCTCTTGCCATTTGTCCTCCATCTGCTGTTTCCTACTTGTCCTCCTCCTCCTCCTCCTCTGCTCCTTACGGTCCCCATTAAAGTTCTCACCAGCTTTGCTGTTGAGCAGCAGCTCGGCCGTTCTTGACATTTATATCACTGGGCTGATGTTTTAAATGTGCAGTATTTTAGTGTGTGTGTGAGAGAGAGGGCGATGGGTTTTACAATCAGCCTGTGTGTTGATACGACCGTGAGTCACTTTCTCCTCAGGTAGTCTTTGGACAGTCCAGCGGGTTGCTTTTTTTTTTTCCACTGAGCTGCACAAAGTTCCTCAGTCAGGACAGATGGTGAGACAGACAGGGAGACAGAGAGACAGACAGTCTGAAAGGTCATTTTTTGATGACTGCTCAGTGTACAGGGACCACTCCCAGTTGCTTGTATTATTGAGTGTTGACCGACATTCAGTTCCAGAGTCAATATCTGAACGAAATACCAGCCGACGTTCAGTCCTCCACTCACTCGTTGTCTTTATGTCGGCACGTCGGACTGCGCTGAGTATTTCTGACATTTATTAAAACCAATAATTATTTTAATAAACTGCAGATTGTTTTTATAATATATTTAATGCCAAACAAGACACTTTTTAGCTTCAATGCACCGATCAGGCATAACATTATGACCACCTTCCTAATATTGTGCAGGTCTTCCTTGTGGTGACTCATCAGAGAATGGACATGGGCCTTCTGAGGGTGTCCTGTGGTGTCTGGCAACAGGATGTTGTTAGTGGGGGGGTCTTTGAGGGGAGGGGCC
>JASGAT010329452.1:0-18493 GCA_030220025.1 Chelon auratus | reverse complement strand
GATACGATATGATACGATACCCTAGGAAACGATACGATGCAATACGATGCGCTAGGAAACAATACGATACGATACACTAGGAAACGATGCGCTATGATGCGCTAGGAAACAATACGATGCGAAGCAATACGATACGCTAGGAAACGATACGATGCACTAGGAAACGATATGAAACCATAGGAAAACGATAGGATGCGCTAGGAAACGATAAGATACGATATGATACCATACCCAAGGAAATGATAAGATGCGCTAGGAAACGATACGATACGATATGATACGATACCCTAGGAAACGATACGATGCAATACGATGCGCTAGGAAACAATACGATATGATACACTGGGAAACGATGCGCTATGATGCGCTAGGAAACGATACGATACGATGCGATACGACTTTTAATGTGATTCGTAAGTTGCTATTAAAATAATTACAACAAAGCTGAAAAGAGAGGGGTGAAGGATAAAGAGCGTGCAAAGAAGTAGAGCAGAATTAGGTTTGGACATCTCCTTAAACACACTGCAGACCGAACAAAAGGAACTATTTCCAAGCTGCGAGCACACCGAGTCCCCCAGTCATCTCCGGCGGGTGACTTCAACGATGGGTGTCATCAGATGTCATTAACGGCAGCAGTGTGTGACGGACTGCAGGGGCTCTTGACAGGCTTCTGACAAGCCACTGACAGCCAGTGGAGAGGAGATGGGACGAGACTGATTAACAATGATCTAGAGAAAGAGAGAGAGAGAGAGAGAGAGAAAGAGAGAGAGAAAGAGAGGGAGCCGGAGCCAGAGATGAAAAAGAGCAAAGATAAAGTGTGTGCGTTTCTCTGGTGTGGTCATATTGCCAAAAAAATGGTGTATGCATTTGTGTGAGTTCCCAATAAACGCTCGCACATACATACAGGACCTGGCAGCTCTGCTTGGTATCCTTGGCAACCCCAGTGGAATGTTGTCAAGGTTGTAATGAGCATGCTCGGCCTGACAGACAGACGGACAGGGAGCTGACAGCGGGCCATGACTACGGAGCTACTAACAACTAGGCTGTATGTTCGTGTGCGTGTGTGTCTGTGTCTGCGCCCTCGTCACTGTCTCGTCCGCTCAAAGTCACGTAAGAACGGACAAAATCTGGAGAGAGAGGCTACAATCCCTTCATTTCAGCGAGGCCCTTTCATCCCATCACACCAGGACAGATCAACGAGCCCAGACGTACGAAAAATCTAATTTTGTTCGCATGGCTACCAGATCTTTAATACCAGATACGGAGGTGGTCAGGAGGCACATTGTGATTAGATGTCAGCATACTTCATTCTCGAACCGCAGTACAAAAAGAGAAAATGTAATACAGCCGTAGGCCACACACAACAGCCATTATTTGTGCAAACATACGGAGATATAATCTCGCGAAATCCAATTTTTGGAATGAGATCTAAAAAAATAAAAATCAGTTAGCATTGAGAAGTGTAAACATATCCAGAGAGGAAGAGGTCACCCACCAAGAAAATATTACGAGTCGGAGACAGCTGATGGGATGAAAACTCATAATATTTCTCCTCGGCTTAAATTGAGGCCACGGAAGAAGTCAACTACAATCAACCAGACCTAAATGTAGTGCTGGAGCAGCTGTTATCACAGCGCAGGAACAAAAGCAGCCACCATCTGATCAATTTAGAGTCAGTATTTAATTTGATAGCTCCTCTGTGGTGATGCGGAGGACAGTGACGTTGCATGAATGCAGGCCTCTCTGTGGGATGCGGCAGCTCTGAGCACCGGCCAGGGCGTTAAATCTGCAGTTGAAAAGATTAATTGTGAACAGGCTGACCGGCAATTCGCGTGGTGTCGTTGCTGATTAACAAGGTGGTTAAAGTGCCACTGCTTTGGCGTTTAGGGAGACCCTGAGTATCCCAGAGTCTCAAATCAGTCTTCTGTCGTGGCTGAGACCTTGCTGTCGGGCCGAGTTCCAATCCTAGGCCTTGACTCAGGAGCAGATTAGAAGGGACGGCTTCCAAGAGTCTAGTGGTTGCACTGGAATCGGGCATAGCTCATCAGAATAACAAGGACACACAAGAGGAAGGGCTAAAAGGAGGAGAGGCCATGTAGTGGCGTGGTCTTCTAGACTCAGGACTGCTTGGATTCCAAGGCAACACTGCCCCCTGTGGTCGCTGGTGGAATTGATGCTCACAACAACCGCAGCCTTTAGACGGATGAAAGTCTAAAAACAGTCCAAGTCTCTGGTCATTAGTCATTTTCATGGTCAGGTAGTCCACACAGCTTTTTATTCTCTGTTTAAAGTTTGAATGTCTGAAGATTTAACAACCTGTAGATGACTCATTTGATCCGCCAACACACTAGCAAGAGTTTTGGCAACATAAAAAAAACACCCCCACCCCCACCACCACCAAAAAGGGACCATTAGGTCACCTTTAACAGTCAACCGACTGCTTGCAATAGCTGACCTGCTATGAAAGGAAGGAATTGCTAATTACTTTCATAGGATGCATGCCTCAGTGGAAATTCTTTGTGGAAAGTCTCTTGGTGATTACTTATGGAGCTCTGCCTCCGCACTAAGGACCAGCTGACAATACATGTCTGGGACATGATCCGTGTCTCTGAAGAAATGCTTCACAAATAAGAACCTGGGGAATTTCTGGAAGTTCAGGCCTCAGCGAACTTCACATCAGTGAACGGGAGTCTCTTCGGCTTCACTTCAGTGAGAGATGCGCCTCCATAATAATCTTTTGCCAAATAACATTCTCGAGCTCTTCAGAGGAAGAGCGTCGGCTGTGAAAAGAGCAGGTCTGACATTCACCTTGGTAGGAGAGGAGAACTTATTTGACACAGCCAAGTCTGCGAGACACAGACACAGAGTACACAGATGAGAAGGTCTCTGAAAAGTGGCATTTTGTGATCAAACTGGCAGAGCGGCGCGGCGCGCAAGGATCACAGGTTTTAGAGGCCTAGCCAAGGAGCACGCACACAGGACTGAGTGCACACACACACAGCGGCAAACGAACACAACAAAAAACAGATTACAGAGAAGTAGATGAAAAGAGGAATAATTACAGAGCCTCTTGGTTTGAATGGTGCACAAAAAAAAGAAAACAAGGGAAGGAAATGTTTTATTCAGAAATCGAAACTTGCTCGATGAACTCAAATTTGAGGTTATGTCTGGTTTCTCACACTGAATCCTTCGTTCTCTGTCTCATCTTTCTTCCTGTAGTCTCCTTCCAACTCTCATAATACACTCATTTGACAACTCCTCTGTCGCTACCCTCCCTCTTCTAGCTGTTCTCTTCCTCACCTCGCTTCCTATTGGCCACAGAGCCAGCTTCCTGCCAGGCCCCGGGGCTCGTTTCCTGTTTGTCCTGGCGCAGGGGGCAACTTGTCCAGAGAGACCAACTGCTTGGTCGCTGCCAGCTGTGAGCACTTGGCGCAGCTTGGCACGCGGAGCCGGGTTACACCTCCAGAGACCGAGATCGGGCACCTACATGCACGGGCGCGCGCGCGCGCACACGCTCGCGCCGGCGCTGCCATCTGCCCTCTACAACTGCGGGCCACAAGGTAATGTGATGTAAGATGATAAACGAGCTAGTTTAGCCTGATGTAATCATAAAGTGCGTGCGCCGAGTGCGCGAGAGAGCCTGTGCAGACGGCAACTGGCAATAAAAAACAGTCCCCGTTTGACAACCTTCTGTTGGTTCAGATTAATCACGCGCAAACCCGAGTCGCCGACCACCAAAGAGAGATGGCACCGATCGGCCGTAACCGGATTTCGGCACCCAAAAGCTCGCAAGATCACATGAAGCGGCGCAGTCATTACTTACAATTTACAGCGGCGGTCGAGGTTAAATCTAATGAATCTAATGACTTACAATTTGGGTGCCGAAACCAAACATGTCGCAATCCACTTTTCACCTTCAGAATGACACCCCAGCGACACAGCTGAAGGCCTGACGCTTAAAAATGAGACCACGCGTTAGCTGCGAGTTAGACCTGCAATACTTCAAAGTCCCTGCACCTCTGACACCACCACCCCTCCCCCAACTCTCACTTAGGCTGAGGCAACCAAAAAAAAAACAAAAAACAAGGTGATTTCCTCTCAGTGGCGTAATTAGCGCGATAACACCGTTGTTAATGAGAACAGAACATTTTCCAGAGAGGTGGCGTTGATACTGTTGGATAATTAAGAAGAGAGTCAACCTGGCAAAGCTGATGCTGCCGAGCAGACGCACACGCGGACGGGTGAAATCACAGGAGGTGAGGGTGCGATGACAATAGAAGGAAGGTGGTGTTTGACACAAGATGTGACGATATGAAAATCCACAGCTGGCGGTGAAGGAAGCAGGAATGCGCGTCTCTTCAGGAGGTCGAAAAGGTAGAAGAGAGACGTGAGGCGATTATCGTTCAATAATCCTGACGTGAGCCCTTTGTTTCCGCGAATTTATGGTTTTATGAGGCTAAGAATTCATTTGATAGTTCTTTGAAGTTACAAGGTTTTTCTTCAAAGTAAACCACTCAGCGCACTCGCTAAAAGCACTGAACTTCAGCCCCGCCGATGATAAGGAGCGCTTTAGGCAATAAAAACCACACAATCACTCCAACAATGTTCTCATCTCACACTATCTGCACCATAAGCCGTGTGTCCATACATCAAGCAGCAGGCCCCCAAAGCTGTTGGCATGATAATCCAAGTCTTTGACATCAAATGGAGTACAGCTATTAATACCATATCTGCCTATGCGCAGACACATAATGATCCACTCGCCCCGAGGTAAGATGGTGTCTTGTATGAGGAAGCTTAAAGTGTTTAATTTTGAATAAGGCCACTGCATCGCTTTAACGGTTTCCAATATCTCAACACGCGCTGCGGGCCCTCCCCGTCAGCGGCCCCCTTCACGCCGGCCTGTGGGGCATTTGTACAGCGCAGATGTGCGCGAGAGCGGGAGTCAACATGTGCGCAGCTGGTGACATACTCTACAGTCGTGTAACCATGGCAATGCCAGGGAGATGCAACACTGGCTCCTCGGTTTGTTTGTGTTTTTCTCCGCGGCGTTCTAATTCCACAGTGATGACATAAAGAAGAGGGGAGAGGGCGCCGGAGATCAATGCTACAAATCAGGAGCTGGACGACGAGGTGGTTTCTTATAAGTCCCATTATTTATACACACTGTATACAGCAAGGACAGCAAAGGCAGGTTTTCCAAAATCTATAAACTGTAAAAGGTGAGTGGAGAAATAAGGGGCACAATTTTTTCTCCTTAAACAGTCTTTATGGGATTGCTTTGCCATTGTATAAATCTTTGCTCTAGTGCTGAAACAGTAAGTTTAATGATCAGCCATTTAGTGTAAAATGAAAGCGCTGGTCATTTAAAGGCATACTCTACCAATTTCAAGGCTGTGACCAGGGGTCAGCTTGGTGTGTTCAAGCTTAGCGAACCAGCGAATAAGAAGAGAAGCGCAACAACAAAGTCCCGAGGGCACGGACAGAGTCTTTTTTATCTTCTTCTAATGTGAAACATTAAAATACAAGGACGACCTTCACAAGGACACGATCATCTCGATTCATCATGAATAAAAGCTTGTAGATCTTCCTCGCCTCCCAGCTACATATGATTACTATTCCGGTATCCCCATTCGATTGGCGAATACAGACTGCTGCCACCTAGTGGTAAGGAGCTCTTTCCATTTCACTACAGCTGTCTCTTGGCTGTCGTCTTTTTGGGGCGTTCTTCGCCGGTAGTTCTTTGATTTCAGTTAAAGGCATCCGCACCACTATACATCAGTGCTACTTGGTTTCAAATTTTGACAAAATAATCCTGATTATGTCACCAGGGTATATTTATGATTTTATAATCAGAAAGCCTGTGTTACAAATTGTCATATGACTTCCAAAAGGTTGTCATTTCAGTGCCAGACAGGATCTAATGGATGCTTTTAGGTTGCAGGGTTTTGAATCAATCCAGGAACTAAAAGGCAGCATCTGCAGCTTTGATTCTCACCATACTTCTCTTGATTTGTTTCTGACAAGTTTCCTAAAATTACCATTGAAGAGCAACTCAAAAATCCTCTTTGAGTCATTAAATTCAGGTTCCACTTTTCAAATTTAAGTATTTCCAGCTGTTCTGTCTCATTATGACTGTAAACTATAAGTGTGAACGTCTCCGTTTTTGGATTGATGGTTATACGGAACATGCGGAGATAATCTGGAGTTTGCACAGCAAGCCTGTATGTAATGTCAGAAACTGCTGCACGTTTCAGCAGACTTTAGTCCAGTCATAAAAATATGTAACTACGCAGGAATGTAACTACGCGTCACGGCGATGTAGACCGCAAGATTGTGACTGGTCCGCTTGGTAGTAGCGTGTTTCTGCTTTAGTATTTCCCTCCATCTCTGCAATTTGTTGTTTCGGTCGTTTTGTACCAATAAAGATGGAACACACTGAGAAAAGGTTAACAGAGGAGGTCTGTGACATCCTGAAACAGACCTGGATATGATCAGAATCCTTCAGCGGCTCCTTCATGAGCAGGAGAAACTCTCCTTGCTCTCGATGTCTTACAAGAAGTCAGAGGAGCAGAGAATCATCCTCATTGCTTGGTGAATCACTTTGTTTCATACTGCATATTTTTGCAATGAATAAAATAATAGAACGTGTCAGACAGTGTCCAAGGTTCCTGCATTCTCCATAGTAAAAGCAAACAAAACACACAGCAGATAAGATTTTCCCCTTCGATCTAGGCCTACAATACCTGCAATCAAGACATGCAGTATGTTTGTGTTGACGTGTTTTGAAAGCCAAATGTGTACAGTCTCATTACAGTAACATAATTGTATGCACTGAAGAGTGCCTCCGTATCATTGCTGGAAAATAAAAATAAATGCTGATTTAATCCTATTCATGTCTTTAAAGTGTTTGTTTTGTATCTAGGTTACAGACCACGTGTGATGTCTAACACTGGAATCCAAGTGCTCTTTAATGGAGCAGTGGGTCGGAATCTACTCGGCTTTTGTGACTAGGTGCTTTTATCAAAAACTGAACCGTAATCAGTGCTTCACGGGGTTTTTATATAAGCACAGCAAAAGCCACTTATACATCCTACATGGATTTCCTGAAACGACGGGGCTAAAATGTAGTATGTATGGTAAAAATGTGACCATTTCATAGCTTATTTTATACAGACTTTCTCCTTTTGCAAACATATTTGAAGATGCTGTAAAACGTCCAGCGCATTCGAGCCGCAGTAAATCTGCCGGCCTAATGCGTAAGACGCATTTGGGAACGGAGGGGAAGTTTCCTGAGATGCAAGTGAAGGATCAGTCCATTAAGTCATTAGTGTGTGTAATCTGTAGGCTTAGTTATGGGAAGAAGAAAAACAGTAGCAAGGAGGCATTATGAATGACAGCAGATGTATTCAAACCCACAAGCAGCAGACATAAATCCAGAAAACTAAGGAGTGCAATCCTGTGCTGAGGTGTTCACAGATCCATGCGGAGACGGCGTCCAGATCCTCTGTGCGTGTTTCAAAGCGGCCGACGCATCCGTGCATGCGTTTGTCTGTGTGTTTCCATGTGTACACGCGTGGTCATGACGCAACGCAAAACACTACACACCACCAGCGCGGCAGCACGGTAAGATGACTGTTTCAATTGCCTCCAATTGCATCAGGTCAAGCGGAACGCGTCTCGCTGGTGACAGAATGATAAAACAGATTTTTTTTTTTTTCCTCCTCCACTTCTTCTTCTTTTCCAATCACACGGCTGACACGAGAAATGGAGACTCGGAGAGATCTGAAGCTCCTCGGCGAGGAGAGCTTCAATTTATGGCTTTTTATAGTCAAGTAATTAAGTTAATCTAAAAATATTCAATAACCCCTGCGATTATTCACAGAAGATAAATCATCCTGTGACAGAACTATTTCTCTGGATCATTTAGGAGCTCTATTGCTTTTTATCTGGAGCGATGAGTAGAATCTCTGGTAATGCGGGGAAATAAGATCAGGCCAGATGCAGATAAAAGCACAGCTATTGATTTTTAGCTGCGTGGGTCCTATCGCCGAGCAACGAGCGCGCTGGTCGTTTCCACACCGGAGGCCAAAACATGCAATTTCCACAACATACAATTAATACAACAAGCGTCTGCAAGCGGCTACCACGCGGCTTAATGAGCAATTCCAGGATAACCTCCGTTTAACACCGCATTACGCTTTTGTAATTACATTTTCCGTTTCTACCTGTTCAGCATTTGAAAACAATTACCACATTTCTGCCCTGTTCTCCGTCACACGTTGCGGGAGACAATTGCGCAATTTGTTTTAAATGGCTAAAATGCTGCCTCCGTTTCTGCAGCCTCTGGGTAGAAACCTTATCCTCGTTCAGCTGAGTATGTCGCATCCAGAAAAGAAAAGAAAAGGAATAAAAGGACGCAAATTGAATCCAACATGAAACCTGTTCCCGGAGACACAAAAAAGGAAATGGAACTATTTAGACACGACGTGACACGCTGTTATTTGTTAAATTAAGGCAGGGAACAGGGCCGTGCCGAATCAATTCTTCTCCAACACATATTACTCATAACACAAATAGGACATTTAAAATAAAATGCTGAGAATATTCACTCATCTCTTTCCATTTCATTGAATAATTTTGTTTTTTTTTTAAAACCTGTTTTGTTAAAGTATAACAGATTCTGAATATCTCAAGTCACCCCTGTTCAGATTTTTAGCACACACACAGGAATGACTTTGAGTATGCCTAGTTTTATACCTGGCTGGACGTCGCCATCTTGACAAAGCCTGACTTCTTGTGATGGCACCCCCCTGCTACTGTCTTAATTATGTATATATTTAAGCCTTAAACTCAGTTTATACTCCTGTAACTGTTCTATGCGGAGCCTACGCCATAAGAGGCTACGCAGGTAAAAGCATGTATACCTGTGCTCTGGTGTGTCTGGGCTAAACAAGGGAGATTTTACTGTGTCATGTGAAAAGGGGAATGACCAATCACAGGTCTGCGTCGCCACAGTGCATAGTTACATTTCTAGGGAGGCGCACATCAGGCTGAGGCGAGAGTAATAAAGCTTTAATTTTATTTAATTTACTAGTTGTTGGCCGTAGTTATGGCGTAGCTGCGTAGGGTATGGCGTATGGTACAGAGCTACGCTGCAGTTATTGCGTAGAAGTGACTCTCGACTATAAAATACTACAATTTAAAGTTTTGTACAAAAGGTCATCCCTGTACAGCTGTCATTAAAGGGGAGATTAGGTACAGAAACAAAAAAAAAAAACGTTTTGTATTAGGCTGATCCAGGTTTATTTCAGGTCATTTTATCACGGAGGTCTATGGGCGTTGACCTCAAGTGGTCATTTGAGGAACTGCAGTTTATTCCCCGATTTATTTTAGCCCAGGAAGTTGCCGTTTGGTTTACACATGACCCTTCTAGCGAAGTATCATCTTATTTAGATCAATCTATGTGTAAGTCGATTATGACTTAGCAACTCGCATGGAAAGCAATAATCTTTTTTTTATTCTTGGTGAAAAGGTTGATCGGCTGATAAAAGAAAAAGCTATAATGAAGCAGAAGCAGACTCATGTTGTATATGAAGCATGTGGCTTAAAGAAAGAGGCACAGGAAAAAACAGCAAATCTTTGTAGAGCAACAATGCTACAGTTTGAGGTTTGACTGGCACTCTTTTAACTCTGTCATCTCTCTGGGTCCTTTGTTCTGTAACCACAGAAGGAAGAAGCGGCGCCATCTGCTCCTAAAATTATAGAGGTCATTTTTACTGTAGCCAGGCACTATGTACACAGAGACATTTTTGAATCACAGAAGCAGCAGAACAAATATTCATCAAATAACCAATCTAAGCTCCTGCTTAAGTTTCCAAGTACTTTTTCTCCATCATTCTATGCATTAGCTGAACCCGCCATCATTTTTAGAAGCTTACAGGGCACTGGAGCTTATCATAGCTAATATTGGCCAAGATGAAGGACACGTGCCGGACTGGTCGGCAGTTAATCAAAGGGCTTAAGACCTTAGAAAACGCATAAAGAATACTTAAAAAGCTGCTGAATGGGATACTGTGAAGTAGAAAATAGATGTAAAGTGGCAACCATCAAATATCAGGAAAAAAAAAAGAAAGAAACACATTTCAGGGGAATGAAAGAGAGCCATTTATACAGAGAAAGGTGGAGACAGGCAGAGACGGAGGGTCAAAACCACGCGGTTGATTCAATTTCTGCCGGTCCAAATGCTATTACTTAACCTCAGAATCACGGTGATTGCGTTCTAAACCAAATGGATTCTCCGGCAATGCTCAAGCCAACAAAGACACAAGGAGAGACGGCGTCGCAGAAAATTGAAGAACAAATCTCAAGACTGTCTGGAGGAAAAGAACGCCCGCACCGAGTCAATAATCTGGCCGAGTGATTAAAGCGGGAGAAATTAGAGAAAGCAAAAGTAGATGAGGAACAAAGTTGAAAAGACAGAGTTCTCGCTGGATGTCAGCAGCTGCGCTCGGGCAATCACTAAGCAGCTCATTAGAGCTAATAACAGACGTTAATCAGAGGGAGACTTAGAATGGAAGACTCGACCAACAGCGGCCAGACCGCGGGGAGAAGGAAGCCGATATTAGTTAACCGCCTACTGGCCAAGATCCACTCCACAGATTGCTCAATCTATAGACAGACAAAGAGGCAGATGGATGCAGAGCTGAAGAGGAGAGAAACGTCAACACCAACCGCTACTCTCAGCGGACGAGGAAACACTTTCACAATAAAAGCCTCGGATTTCCTGAGCAAAAACGTATGAATGCGAAATGTGACACGCTAGATCAAAGTCCATATACACTGATCAGGCATAACATTATGACCACTGACTTGAGAAGTAAATAACATTGACCATCTTGTGACAATTCAATGTTCTGCTGGGAAACTTCTGGATCTGGGATTCGTGTAGACCAGACCAGGCACCCCCACCCCATAGCAATGACACTCCTTGATGGCAGCAGCCATCCCCAGCGGGATGCAGCCTGACACAGGCACAAAAACAGTTTAGGAACGACTCAAAAACACACGAAGAACAGCACAAGGTGTTGACCTGGCCTCCAAATTCACTAGATCCCAAACTGATCAAGTATCTGTGGGATGATCCACAGAGGCCCCTCCTCTCAACTCATACGGCCCAAAGGCCCCCACTAACAACATCATGTTGCTAGAGTTCAGCAGTTCAAAAACCTCAAAACATTTTATACAGATGACTGACGTTTCCAAGCTTAACAGTAAAACTAAATTCAAAAACGTACAAATGAATTTTGCCATCAATCGACTGATTGAGCTTCAGCTCTGAATCACATTCAGTCCTGGACCTCAGTGCTCTAGAACTGGCCTTTTGTTTCTTTGACAGCACTTGTTGAGCCACACATTATATAAAAGGTGTGCTTTTACGTAATGACTGACACAGTATGGGTGAAGCTCCACGCCAGGGGACAAATCCTAGAATAGAAATGCCTTTAAGAGAACCCTTATGCAAAAACTCAGGCTTCAGACATCTCTGAACAACAGATTCCCAACATTTTTACGACATCGGTGTGTCATGGATCTCCAGGCCCAGCGTGTCTCGTCTGCTAAATATCTGTACGCTTGCTATAGAGCCTAATTGAGTCGTATTACGGGAAGTTAATACACTCCAGCCTTAAAGTAAACACCGATATGTCACACAATATGCTGGTAATGACAGTAATATTTCCCAAGCAGAGACATTCTGCTTTCATTTTTGCTGCTGCAGATGTCCATGCTGTACATTCTCATATTTGGAAATCAGATTTAGGTTTGAAATGTGCAAATTAGTCGGATAAATGACTATTTCTTATCAGGGACAAGAAATAAAAAGGTACTTTGTGGGTTCACAGTTAAAAAAGGAGCTCCATGACAAAGAGTTTCTGAAAGCCTGCCAATCTGAGTAAGGTGAGCTTTTAGGGAAGGAGACCTTAAAAGACACGAGCCAGAATGGCCTGTTCCAGGTTCAGCTGAGGCGCTGGATTACAGACAGTTTGTGAACTGTAAACCTTCACAAACTACACTAGAGAGATCCCAGAATAAAAAAAAAAAATACAAGGCTGGAAATAAGTCTAAAAGCTTCCTTTTTTGAGTGAAGCAAACTGCTGCTTACTGCAGGATATACCGCCCAAACATATAACCTGCCAACTCTAAAATTGAGGCAGAGCACAACAGTGACGTTTAGATGTCAGTTTCCGAAAAGAATAAAATCTTAATTTGCAGACACTGTCATTCAATTTTGTTTTCATTCAGTCTAACGAGACCGAACTCTTCACTTCATATATAAATATATATAAATATAAATATAAGGTATTGACTTCAGTCTGTGTGGGTTTGCATTTGTGGCAGCTCACCTCACCAGCCTGTGCCCCGTGTTTGTGTGTGCGTGCGTGGTGTTGCAACCCTGCGGGCATTTCATCACAGCTGACTGACAGTATGTTTCCATCTTCTCGGCTTTGTCCCTGGGTGCTCCACCTTGCCAGTCTATCTGCAATGCTGCGCACACACACACACACACACACAGCCAGCACGCAGTGACAATGCAGGGGCTGAGTGTGTGCGTGTACATGTGCAATTGGTCCACCGCCACATATTGACTTTCTTAAGAGACACCCAGCAGAGCTCTCTGTCTGTTCTCAAGCATTGTGCGAAGTATGATCGCCATGATAAACACTCTCCAACAGTCTACCTGTGCTACTTAAGCAGTAATTAGGTTATAAATAATTTACCTAACTGACCAAACTCACACCAGGATCACCATCTAATGGTCTGGCTCTTCCTGGGAGCCAAAAAGGACAGTCCGCCGAGCGTTCCTAAATAATTGAGTGTGCATTGCTGATTTTCTTAGTCTGACGAAATCCGCTTCTTGCTGGGACAATGGCGAAATGCATAATTTGAAAAGCAGGCGTGCTGCAAGTTAATCTCTCCCCTCTCTCCCGCCCCATCCAATTACTTTAAGAGAATTTCCCTCACGTCGTAAAGCATGTCTCGCGGCTGTGCGGCCACGATAAACTTTTTAAAACAGTGTAAACTGTCAAAGAGGAAACGGGCGACGTAAAGCTCTTACTCCCTAAAAGCCGGCTGAAAATTGCGTGTATAATTCAAAAAGACGTGGCCACTGACAGACACCGGTTGCTCTGGCATAAAGGGCACGGCGTGGAGGAGGGTACGGGTTTCGCTTTCGGTGGCTCTTTGAGAAAAAGCATGTGCCCAGGGATCTGCGTCTTGATGTCTTAAAAAGGCTGGTTAAAACACACACAGCTGTATCAGGGTCTTCGTCGTGCATCCTCCTCGTCCCCCTCGGACCCTCAAAGACCCAAAGTACACGTCTCTGAAATCTTTGTGATTTTATATGCGGCTCCAGACAACTTATTTGTCCCTTTCAGTGTCTGAAGTTTTCTTTTCAACCTCTTTTCTTTTTAGTAATTCATATTGCCATTTAGAGACGAGCCTCTGCTTCTGTTGCAATAACACACATTCACATTTGAAAATGTGCTTAACCTAGAACATTCTAGGTCCTCAAGGGCCCCCACTTGCAGAGCACATTATCCTACTTTTACAAGGGCAGAAACACATGTCTACAAAATGATGAAAGTGCATCCTTTTTCTTTTTTCTTTTTTTTAAGGAAAGAAGAAAGTTTCTGCTAAAAATATTATTTTTAGAGGCCAAAGTGCGGTTTCTTTCTTAAAACTGCACTTATAGAGCAAATTCGAGTAAACAGTCTTGAAAGAACATTTTGCTCTTTGGAAACTAATGGAATTAACTTTGACATGGCTCCAGTGTGGGGTGTTTGAGAGGGCTAGAGCGGCGTACACACAGGAAAGAGGCTAGCAGCGAATTGGCGAGACCATGGGATTTTAATTAAATTTGTCGAGTCGTAGGAAGGATATTCGGGAAAAAAAAACTTCGGAAAAAAAAAAGTGGGCAGGTGCTAATGTGGGCAAACTAATGTAAACCTAGAGATGGTGCAATTTGATGAGATGACCAGTTGGAGCTCCTCAAATGTTTACCACAAGGGAAGCCCGTCAACAACTTTGGTTCCTACAACCAAACTCACAAAGCTAATAGTGGTCTTGGAGCGTCGGGCTTGTTTCATTCTGAATCATTTTGGGTGGGAAACATAAAGGGGTACCAAGGAAACCAGAGCTTGGACAGTCCACTAGATTATGAGCTACAAAGCGCATGGTGATGAGTGAATCGCTATATTTGTTGACGAGGCTTAAAAATGTTGCAAAATGCATTAATACTCTATATTTTAAGCTTTACTGGCGTCCTAAAAACGTCCGCCTGATAAAACTAAGTCCATTACAGTTGGCTTTGCTCTCCACCATTTAAAAGATTGGTGGTTCTTCAGCTGATAAATGCTCTACTTCGTTCACTGGCTAGTTACCTTTGTGTCTGCTATTCGTTACTGGCCATTACCAGTCTCATTTTGCCATTGGGAAAACTAAAGGAATTAAATTTACTTCAAAATGGATCTGCTTCCAGTTCTTGCCATTACATCCGGCTAAATAGTTTGCATGTATATGTATATTTAGCTTGTTTTTTTTTTAGTCCAGTCCATTGTTCTCTATCTCGTGATAAATTCTCCACTTTGTTCGCTCGGTAGTCGCTAACCTCTTCTGTTTGCCTTTTGTCGCTGGTCAGGTAGTGCACCAGGTTCCTGGAGCTTATTCACTGTAAACAACGCTAATGAGAGCGCAGAGATTGAAGCGGACATTAAGGAATCACGCCCGGGGGACTGAAAGAATGACTTAAAAGACCATGTAAACATTACACAGTCTTTTGATGCATTGTTAGCATGGATGTACTGATTATAGCAGCTTTAAGTTTCTTTTGTGACTCTTTCTGCCTTCTGTGACACGTACAGCTTCAAAGCGAAGCATGCTGATAGGGAAGAGCGGGCCATTCATCTCTTAGTTAATAGGAAGAAGGACTGCCTGGCTCGGCTGCTTCCTGACAGCATGGGGGCACTTTCTAAGTCGGCCATTTTTCCCTTTTTGAAAATCTTGTTTTCCTGTTGTTTGTCCCCCCTCTGTCATCTTCCAAACATAAAGCCCTCACTCTTTCCTACTCTTAAGCCGGCCAAGAGACACTCTCGCTGCTGTTATTTTCTACTACTTTGTCTCCATTTTGGTTCAGGTTGTCAAGCCCTCACCTCTCTGGATTTTAAAATACACTGCCTCTTCTCTTTCCTCCGTCTCTCCGAGATGCCTCCTGGTTCTCATCTCTCTTCAGAGCAGATCCATACTCAGATACTGGCATGCAGATTACATTATGGATCCACCGGTCAATCAATAGCCTCTCCACATTAAAAGGGGACTGGTCCCGCTCCTTGCCCTGTCACGGCCCATGCTGGCCTTAATTAGATGACTTTTATTGTCGGCTAATGGTAGAGGCGCTTCACTGTGGAAGAAAAGGTAAAGACAAAAGCAAAGTAATGCTTCACAGCTGGAGAAGAAGAAACGATAGACTCCCCGGATCAATTTCTCCTTTGAAACGGAGGGAGGCCGGCTAGATTGCTTAACAGTCCGAGTGGATACACAACAACTTTGGTGTTATTTTTTCCCTTCGCTTCCATCGATAATCCACCATTTGGAACTTTTCAATTTGGATTAACAGTCGGCTGTTAATGAAAGCCAGTGACAGGAAGAAAGGGGAGGGAGTGCGGCGAGGACTGAGCGGTTAAGGAGTCGAGCCATCGCGTTGCATTGCATCATCAAAAGGTAAATGGAGTGTATGGCAGCGGAACAAGGACTGCAGAGCTAGACCAAGGCTTTTACATGGCTCAAAAAAAAGAAGCAAGAGAAACAAAGCCGGTCGAGCTAAAAGGAAGAGAGACACTAAATAAGAGCCAGACAAGAATAGTAGAACTAAAGGAAGTAGAATAAGAGAATCAAATCATCGTATGTGGGGAACATTTTGTGGGTAAAGCTTTACCCATCGGAACTCTTCTTGGTTTTGGTTGGTATACTACACAGACTAGACGTGATCTCAGAGAATGAAGGATCTCAAAGAAATAAGGTATACAGACACATAGGGACTGACAAAGAGATTACCTGTGAGTAGACGCGCTACATTTGACAGAACACACATAAAAGCCTTGGATTAAGAAGCTGCAAACAGGTCAAAGCCTTAATCATGTTCCCAACAGTGAACTGGCTCCCATCAGCAGATACCGGCTGTCACTCAAACTCAGACACGACAAACACATAAAGAGCCAGAAGTCAGATGAACGCGGTGTGCTCAATTTGCCGCTGCAGAATGAAGGCCTGAACTGACTTCTTGCTGTTGCTGCCACTTCCTTACTTAGAGCCCTCCTCATTTCGTTTCAAGGGTGCTGATTAGGAACCCGTATACAACCAGAAGCACGAAGGGCCGAGCCAAGCAATATGTCTAAATTTGACAAAACGCAACCTTGCAGCACCACTATTGCTCCACTGGGATTTAGAAAGTGTTGACTCTACAACCGCGCCACAACTCAAAACTATTATTCTTAAAACACCTATAATCAATAGCTGTATTTCTTTATGAGCAACAGAGGGATCATTTAAAGTGACAACCCTGCGGACAATTACCACTCGAGTCTACAGTTCTCTTCTCGGCTTAGCGTTCGGGTTTTTTTACGATATGTCGTTTTAATGCTTTGTTTAATGTGGCCGCTCTCGTAAACAGTTCAGATGCAGGAGGTGGTTGCACCTAATTTTATAAAAAAGCTTTGCATCTTACAAATGCCCCAAAGTGACAGAAAAAAAGATGCAGGTTTAACGTTAGCCAGAATGACTAAACACCACATTAAGTCCGTATATATTGTATGCAGTCTTTTAATCCATCATCTGTTAACCCTTGCATACCGACTGATACGTTATATTGCAGCAAAAGGCAAAGGTCAAAGAGTCAAACCTGCGCCAATGCTGCAGCAAGGGCTACAGCCTAATAGATTCTTGTTGTACAGGTATGTTCAAGCTGTATTGAGGTTTAAGATGCATGGCCTATGGGGTGTGTTAACTGCTTTACTTACACAACAAAATTTAATAAAAGTTAACAGTGAGATTAAGCTCCCTGCTTTAACAATGCATTCATGAGCTTATTAACAAATGACGAGGGGAAAGGGAGAGAAAGATGTAACGCAACATTAAAAAGAAAAACGAATAGATGGCGAGAGAAGGCGGCAGACGGCCAGGAAGCACGAAGGATGCTATCTCACACTTCCCACCTCCTCCCACGAAGGAGCAGAATTAGGCCCACCTCATGAAAGAGCCAAAGCTCTCTCTCTGCAGCAGAAAACAGGAGCACCTAACAACGGCAGCAGCAGCAGCAGCAGCACGGCGCATCAAGCCACCGTGCGAGATGCCAGCCAGGCACGTTTGAAGGTTCGTTGGCTGCGTGTGTTATTCAAGGCTCATCAGCGCACGGAGATAAACAGGAACAAAGCGCGGGGTGACGCTTTGAAGATCTGACAAGAGTGTGACTCGCCCACACAGAAAGCCGAAGAGAGGGGAGAAACGAGTGAAGAGAGGGGTAGGGTGGGGAGGTGAAGAGGAAGAAGTGGAAAACGAAGGTAAAGGTGTGAGGTAGAGGAAGAAAGACACAGGAGAACATCCTGGTTAAAAAAAACAAAAGGAAAAGATTGAACAGAAGGTCTTCGGGCCTCGCTGGATTCAGTACTAGTCGCTTATGTGTCAGAAGAAGGTGCCAGGTTTCAATTTATGCTAATCTCAATTTGGAATTCATGCACACTAGTTGCAGTTTAATAGAAGAGGCCTGCAATAAACCTTCTATTAATGAAGGTTGTAATGTTTTACACAGAGAGCTTATAGAACTGCAGAGCTGCATTGCAATGTACTAAAAGAAGTTTACAGTAAGTTAGACTAAAAGTAGAGGAAATGCTTTAGAACAAACACTCACTGGCTCTGAGCAAAGCGCTCCGTGTCCAAAGCAGTGTAGGGGACCTTGCGTGCGTCCCGACACTTAACTTGTGGATCTTAGCTGTACGTGTGTGTGACCACAGTGGGTCCAAGGAGCGTGGCAGAAACCCCTCGGAGCCTTGAGGTTTTCCACTTAGCGGCTCTATTTGGAAAGCTTTCAAAAAGAGCTTGGTGGGCCAAAACAGAGCACAGCGACATGAACACAGCGAGCACACATGGGACGTATGGACGAGCCAATGTTACGGGAGAAGCACGCAGAAACGCCCGGTGGAGTTGTAGCAACAGCATGAGGTCAGAATTTCTCTTTGTGCATGTTTCCTTTGGACTACTGTGTGGTGTTGATTAGAAACAAATCTCGGATGCTTCAAAAATCATTGTGATGACTATGAAATTGTTCTTTCAGTGAGAGAAAGAAAGCTCACAGCAGGTGGTGAAGGACTTGAAGGCTTTTTTAAAAAAATGGAAAACAGCAGAAATAATCCATTAAATTAAATTTATTTAGCAGTTATATGTT
>JASGAT010329431.1:0-18644 GCA_030220025.1 Chelon auratus | reverse complement strand
AGCTTAACGCACGGTTTGAACTTCGTTTTGGAGCATTTTTCAAAGAATAAAGAAGAACTACAACCAATCAGAGCCATTTTGTTGTGAATAAATTCAAATCTGCAGCGCTGAAATGAAGTAGAAAATGAGGCAGGAATTAGCCGGGGCATAATCAGCTTCAACGGTGTGATTCCTGACCACCGGCGCAAAGATGTCTTGTGTCGGGGAGGTCGGGCTGGCTTCCAGGCCGGTGTGATGCCTGAATGTTTTCTAACATTCTGTTCGGTTGCTGGTGGCCGGCTGAAGTTGTATCCGAGCCCGGCAGCTGATATTATCAAAATGACACTTGTGACAGCGCCGTGAGTAGCTGACTGTAATCCTTTCCGATTGAAGGTTTACACTCAGCTCTTTAGACGGGATGCGATTCTGGTGTTTTGAACGCCCCGTCGAATTTAATCCGAGCAGAATTAGTATCGGAGAGCCCCTTATATAATGTTTTGTTCTTGCGGCTGTTAACTGACTAAATAATGAATACATCAAAACAAGAATTGAGAAATTAAATTATTGAAAGCCAGCGCGCTGTGTGTGTGATTCTGTCATTAAAAACGTATGGGCGAGCGGATAATTATTGATGCGAGCATGTTGATATGTAAGGAGTCGCGTGGAGTTTTTGGGCATTTATTACCAGAGATGTTTGAAATTATGCTTTGTGCAGGTCTCTTAAATATCTAACGCCAATATGTATCAGCTCCTCAAATTATTACACATGCGCGACAAACGTGCGGTTCCAAAACGTATTGCCGAGCTGGTCACTTGTGATTGAATGTCCCAGGTTGGATTTAACATCCAGGGGGCCGTTGACACGCCTGCAGGCATTTCCTCGCTTTTGAAAATCCTAATTTACCACTAGCATGAGCCTCAGATAACTAGCTAAACCGGGGAATTGCCAGATACATCTAGAGGCTACAGTGTGTTAGCACAGCTGTTAGCGGAGCCAGACCGGCGACGACTTTCTTTCTTGAACATTTTATGCAGCCCTTGTGCCGTGTTTTATGATCCATGTGAAGATTAACTGGTGAAGAAGACACGTTGCTGGAATGTTGAGAAAAAGGCTTGACCATCTGACGTAGTTTCTTGGCCGTGTGATCATTTCCTACCAGTTAAACTACCCGTTCATCCTTTTCCATCTATGTATATTTATGTATGAAATAGGTCAGTAATTACAATGATTCAACAATTAATCATTAACATTCATTGTCAGTTTCAAAGGGCATGCGGAGCTAGAACACAGCCAGAAAGTAATCAGGTTAAATCATTTACATGGCACAGATTTTCTTTTATTAAAATGTTACCTACCTCTTCACCAGATAACTCCTCTCACTTGCTTTTGGCCTGTTTGATGCCAGATTGAGGAGAAGTTCTGTAGTATTCTGTTTGAGTATTAGGCTCTGTGCAAACATCCGTTCATTCATTTAGTACTTGCAACAATGTAGATACTGTACGTCATCCACATACATATGTTTGATCTATGAGAGTACTGCAAAATGCCCTCAGAAGCCCAAAGAACGTGATGGTCAAATTACTTTTTTGCATGTTCAACTGTCCGACACCTTACGTGATTCAGATTCTGTCTGAAATGATTATTCAGTTGGTCAGTTGACATAACACTGAATATGCCATCCAGGCATGTTTCACACATGAGCATTTTCAGCCTCGCACGTTTGCTAGATTTAGATCTTTGATTTTGGTATATATAACAACTCCTCAAGCTCTGTCAGTTGGCGCAAGGATCAGGCTTTGAGGACCTTGTTGTCTTGAAACCATGTCCGTGTAGCTTTTGCTGTATTCTTTCCTCCTAATGCCTTGTTGGAATTGAAATCTTCTCCCAAGGTGTTCTATAGACAATTGTATGTAAGATTAAATAAAGTATCCGCGAACAAATCTAATTTATAGTAAACGGTTCACTTTCAGCTAACTTTGCTTGCTAGCGCTTATGAAGTTCAGCCAGTTCACGTTACGTCTGTAGTCGTTTCCTCCGGGTTTTGACCAACTCTCTTTAAATCATTTTAAATCTCCATGGTGTAAAAATAAAACGGGTTTTAAAAGGTGGCAGTAACGTACATTTTCATTAGCTTCACATGCTACGTGAGTTGTCCGTGCCGCTTTCTTCGTCATATATGCCATACTATTAACGTTGTATGGGAAACCCTGGCGTTGTTCTCTTGCCCACCTCATCTGGTTGTCTTCCTGGATGTCCGTATGTTTTGCTGCATTAATTTTACCCTCTACCGTTGTAGAACAAGCTGTGCAGGGGCTGCTGTTGATAAGCATCCCTCAAACATGATGCTGCAACCACCATGCTTCGCGGTGGGGGGCGGCTTGTTTGTGGTGATGTGTAGCTTCACTTTAAAGGTTACGAATACTTATGCAGCCACTTATTTTACATCATATATTTCTAATATAGTATACTTTTTTTTGTTTTTCTAAATTCTTGTCAAAAACGATAACCATAGTTTGAACCTTTTGAACCCTCAGGGTTAGTCCAAACTGTGAGGTTGTCTTACACAAACGGACTATTCTAATATCCAGATGACGAACATGACTTTCACATTGTCTGAGCTCATTCACATCCCCCGTGCGGAGGAAACAATCTGTCAGGGCTCGGTCTCTATAAGATGCAGAGGAAGACGTCGCCATAGCCCATAAAAAACCTTTAATCATTAATCTGAGAACCATAATCGACTGCAGTAAGAAGTGACACTTGTCTCCGCGCCGATCCATTATTTTAAATGCCTGACACTTGCCACACTAAGCTCCTCAGTGGTATCTTAATGACAAAATGTCGTATTGTACTTTCACATGTGTGGGTGGGCACGTTATTGTGTGACAATACTTGGTGTGTGTCTTTGTTAAAGATCGACTCCATTGTATTGTTTCCTGGAAAAACTGGTCTATAGAAATAATTAGAACAGATGTTTTCTCCAGTATCAGCAATACCCTAGAAGGTGTTTCAGGCTTAGCAGGAGCAGGACATTTTTCAGAATGTAGAGAAAGACCAAAAACACCGGTGCAGATAGCTTAAGGTCTTCAAATTCAGTGATAATTTAGGTATGTCTTTGCTAGCCTTGTGTTGGTGAGATGGGTTTTATCAGTCTTGCACATTTCGTCTTGCTTTTTCAGTTGTATTGCAATCCTACCAAACCCCAGCCTAGGGCATCGCCAAAACCCGAAACCCCAAGAAACACTAGCTTCCATCTGGCTTCCATCTCAGATTGCCCGTAGTAAATCACGGCTGCCGTCAGTTTTAGTCAGCTCGCCCTCAAGCAAGGCACCAAATTCCCCACTACTGCTGCGGTGCTGCATTTAGTTTATCTTTTGACAATTTACAATGCGTTATCAACTCTATGGCTTGGTCCTGGGGCCGCGATACTTTTTCAAGGGAGACGGTGTCAGTTTTCAAATAGCAGGGTCTAAACTAGGCAGACTTGGTTCCTTCAGTCCGCCACTGATTTATGATTGGTCTGTTGTGTTTTCGACCTGACTGGTACATCTCGGACATCTTCTACCGCATCATGGTAGTACAACAGTTTTGGATTTTGTAGACTTATTGGAACAGGGTGATACGTCATGTTGATTGGGCCTCCTATTTCAAACCCTTAGTTGCTTTGCTATAAGAGCCAGTGGTTGGTGGATGTGGTTAAGGTGTAGTGGAAATGTAGGGGGTAGGGTAAAGACGGAGCAGGGAATTTGCTTTTCAAGGCGGGAGTTACATTTCTATCAGTGTTTTATGCGTCTCTTTGAAGAACTTCTCTTTGTAACTGAAAGTTCCTAACCCTAACCCTAACCTGAATTCTTTTGTTAGGGATTGTCTGACGTCAGAAGCTAACTGGTAAGTTATTAAGACTAGCCTTAAGTTCTGAAAAACCTAAGGAAGTTATTGTACTTAAAAAACTAATTACAGTACACTGAGAGTCAAGTAGAGCTATACGTAATACAAAATTCTAGTTTAACAGCGTTGGATTTAGCAATTCACATGAGCTAAATCCAATCCAATGTCAAACAGGTGATAACTTGGAGTTATGGCATTATTCCCTCATCACCACATTTGTCCAGTTTGTCCAGATTCCTCTTGGAAATTCCCTGCCTGCTAATCTTTAACGGTGGTAACTCCTCTGTTGGAAACCGATTATGCTCTGGCAAAGATCAGCCGGGCCGATCAAATGGTTTGCCCAAGTTATGCAGTTGCTGGCTGACGTAAACCACTACAAGTCACCTGCCTTGCTCAAGGACATCGTGAGCTTCAGCATTCAACGGCTCGCGGTGAGAAAGCCCTGAACTGTTGGCGTATGAAAGTGGCCGCTGTTATAAAAACCATTTTGTCCGAGCGGCTCCGAGCAGCACGCCAATGATGAGCCTGAGCGACTGAACTCCTGTATGTACAGACTACACAGAGTGTAGAGGATGTTTAAGTAGCTCTTAACCACTGGACCCCTTTCCTCGTTATCTGAAGTGGGAATGTGGGATCGAGGCAGAGAGTGAGGGGAGAGGAAAAACAAGGCCAGCGCAGGGTATGGATTATTATTTGTACATGCTTTTCAGGCAAAGGTTAACTGCGGGTGTTCTTGTGTGCGAGCAGCTCGACAGGTGTCCTTTCAGCAAGCTGGGCAGGGTAGAATTTGCGCAATGACACACCTCAGGCCTGAATTCTAAACCAGAAAAATGCTTTTTTGTGTTTTTTTTTTACTGCTGTTTATTGGCTCTGTTTTGTGCCATGCAATCCTTTGTTTGGTACAGTTTTTCCTGTTGTTCCCACTGAGCTTGCACTACCCACTGTGTTGAGTGGTCGCCACCTTTGTACCCCTACTATTCATGCGAGCCTGATCTCAAACGCAAACACCTTTATTGAAGGAAATTGCAAGATGTCTTCTTTGACTTCAGCCGTTACTTCAACCCTCCAGTCTGCTCTCAAGTTTAAGTTCTCATCTCACTTCATATCGAAATGTGTTTAATATTTTATTCTAGGAGTCACTGAATAGGCATTTAAGTGTCCTGTATCGCAGACCTAGTTATTGACATATCCTCATTTCCAGGAATTCTGGCACCCAAGTGTCTATTTATTATCCATCTGACATAAAAAAGTGGACGTAAAAAGTGGACGGTATTGGACACTATTACTTGAGATTCTGCTCACTTTAAGGACTTCATAATGTTATATATAAAATTAGCCTGGAAGCCGGACCAACTTCCCAGCCTACACATTTTTTGAGGCGGAAATTTGGTCTGCCCATTTGGTCTGGAATTTGGAACCGCTCCATTGGGAACCAGATAAACTCCAACAAGGATCTGCAGGGCCAATGGAATTGGTTTGGCTAGGGTTTAAGTGGTGATGGACAGAAGAGTAACCATTTGCTGCCATTAGAGAAGCGAGCTGTTTAGAGCCTGCGTCGTTTGCAAAAGATATTGACTGCGAATTAGCTGTTAAGGACGAACAAGTAACGGCGGTTAGGACATTTGTAGAAAATGCCTTAATGCCACTTAATTTGTTGCTCTGATTGGAAGTAGGACTATCCAGTTGCACTTTTCATTTCATTGCGTGGCCTAAACTGCTGTTTTTATTGTGCATAAACCTATAAACATCTTAAAAGTAAAATAGGCCGCAAAGACGTCAACTGACTCGGCGTGCTAACTCTAGCAGACAGACACATCGCACATGCAGGGCAACCTCCGAGCAACAAAAAAGCTTTTAAAATCTCCGAGAGGCAGGAACATAAATATCAATGTCATGATTCCAGCTCTCGAGAAATTGCACATCCCTTCGCCGCCGGAGTCACGCACTCATGCGTCCCCGATCCGTTCGTCTCCGGCAGGCTCGCGCGCACGGCCCAGTCCCCCGTGAGTAGCGAGCAGCAGTCACGAGGAGGGAATGTGTGAGGGGAGAATGACACAGCAACCATCTATCTCTTTTTTTTCCTTCCTTGCTTCCCCTTATGACACTTCCCAGCCAATGTGATGCAGGAGATTTGCTGTGGTTTTGTGCCACAGACAGTGACAGTGGGTGTCTGAGATGGAGATACGTACAAATAATAGGATTTATGAGTATGTATTTGAGTGTTACCCCAAACGATTTTTCATTTTCTTTTAGCAAGGACCTGACTGGTACAGTTGGGCATCAGTAAGCAAACTGAAATGTCCAAATATTTGCTTATTACATCTTCTACGCCGTACAATCTGAATTTGATTTTTGTGCAGTAACTAATTTCATTTAGTTGGGCTATCATTATAGTTTGCGCCTTAACATTATAGTACAGTTTTGTTAACGGTTTTAGTAACATATCTGCTTGAATAGTGTCATCATTTTGGTATATGAAAAGGCAATCTGTCAAATCTTTTACAATAATGACCATGTATACAAGTTTTTAGATAAAAGAGGTATAAAATGATACGAAAACCGGCTTTTACGTTGATATGTAATTTCATCATTCAAGAAAAACAATGAATTTCATGGAGATAACATTTATTCTGCTTGGACTGTGACATATTTTGTATCAAACCTTTAGGCAGAATTAGTCATTTATCATCTGCATAAATAGATTTCTGTCGGGTTTTTCGGTTTCCATATTTTGGGTGTTGGGCTTGTGTTACATCCCCGCAGAGGCAGTCTACAATAACGATGTAGGAGAACTAAAAGCCACGCTCAGGGGGAATATTAAATATCTACCCACTCATTATCTGTAACCACTAATTCTGTAGAGGGGTCGCAGGAGGTATTGGGCTTGAGGCGGGTTACGCCTTGAACAGGTCACCAGTCTATCACGGGGGGGTGTCTTTGGACAGTCGGAGCTGGACTACTCGGAGGAAAGCTACACCATCCTAGAACTTTCTTACTGCGAGGTGACAGTGGTGCCCCATTAAAATATCGTGGCGACATATGCTAAGCTAACTCTTAAAGTTACTAAACTGGAGCAGATATGTTTAATAATCCACCATCGCATACATGCTGAAGACGAAACTAAAGGCAGAAAGAGACCTAAACTGAAGACAGCAGTGGTTCACAATTTTTTCGTGATTGTGTTCATTTTTTCCAGTTATTTCTGAGCCAGTGAATGAATACGGTTGAAGTTCCTAAAGGTTTCATGTAAAATCTTTTGTTCAGCGCCTGGAATTAAACCCAGAAGTCTGCACTTCAATTGCAAATATCACAAATATCAATACTGTGTCACTGTCCAAATATTTCCAGTGGAGTTGTGACGTTCACAAACGAACCGATCCTATTGAACGGCTCTTTTGAACGAACGAGCCGGGGTTTTTTGTTTGTTTGTTTTGTTTTGTTTTTTGTTTTTTTTTGTTTTTTGTAATTTTTGCTGTGTTTCAGCATCTGGATGCACTGTTGTATATAGTGTGGTTTGGTGTTAAGCATAGCTGCGTTCCAATCATTGATTCGCGGTTGAAGTTCCTTACAGAATTTCCCACGCGATAATTAAAGTATTTGTATAGAACCAATATTTAAGAATAATTCAAAGTCAGGCCAATAGAATATGTTTTTAATATAGGGATCTTAAAAGTAAATAAATATCTAAATGAGCCAGTCCTTTGAACGACTCTTTTAAAGGAATGGATCCACAAGATCTGGCTCCTTCTTAAGAGCCGTAAATCCCATCTCAAATTTCCAAACCTGATCTTATGTAATTACAATAAGCTAGCTCTCTGGTTCAACTTTGCATTTGACTGTCTCATTTTTGTCCCCTGTTCCAGCCACCAGACCCAGACGACATGCTGGGACCATCCCAAGATGGCCGAGCTCTACCAGTCTCTGGGTAAGACCCGGCTCTCTGTTTGGACTCCAAACTAACCTGTGAAAAGCTTGATTGTGAGACCGGACACAATATATTAAACCCTTGCCCGTCATCTAATGGTTTTGTTTGATTCTTTCCTCAGCCGACCTCAACAATGTCCGATTCTCGGCCTACCGCACAGCCATGAAGCTCAGACGCCTGCAGAAGGCTCTCTGCTGTAAGTACACCATGCATATTTACTAGTTTACATTAACTGTACATGCAGTGCTTCTCCTGTTTGTATGTCTCACTAAGGTTGTCTCTGGGTTCTCATTGTGCGTCCACCCCCACACGCCTTCTTTGTTCTTTTCCTGTTACACTCGCCATCTGTCTTTTTTTCTTTATTTTTTATTATTTTACCTCATTTGCCTCTCGTCGTCTCCCTCATCTCCTCTGTTGCGTATTTTTGTTTCCATCCACCTCCTCGTCTATATCTTCTCTGTACTATTACCATATTTGCTTCTGCTCTCACAGTGTGCGTGTCCATATGTGTGTTTACTCATCCTTCTCCCCTCTCTCGCCGGTGGATCTGTAGAGAATGCGAGCCGCCTACGAGCTGTTATGAGTGTGATATGTTTTAAGGTGTATAGCTGGCTGTAGCTGTATAGCGCCTAAGCGCTATTTATGGTATTGAGGCGTTCTGAAAATAAAAACCGACCGGGTTTTTTTCTGATTAATCCTGGCGAAGGCAGCACAGTGGATGGCTTTTTCCTTTTTTTCCCTTAACCCTTCGCTTACATTATTCCCAGAGGTAGACTTTGACAATTAAGCTTTATTTTTTCTGTTTCTATTGCCCTTACACTCCTCTTCGTTTTGGTACCAGGTCAATCTCTCTTGTTATTCTTCACTAAAACTAGATATACGCATCACCAGCCAAAATAAATGAATACTGAAAACATCAAGACTATGATGGAGCACAAATTAAATTTTGTAGTACGCATGTTGACACATCCTTGGCATTCTTTCAATTAGCTTCACTTGGCATGGTTTTCCAACGGTCTTGAAGGAGTTATTGAGAACTTGTTGGCTCCACAGTCTTCTCAAACCATCTCAGCTGGGTTTAGGTTGGGTGATTGTGGAGGCCTGGTCATCTCACCCACCACTCCACCACTCTCCTTCTTGGTCAAATAGCCGTCACATAGCCTGGAGGTGTTTGGGATCATTGTCCTGTTGAAAATTGAAATGCTGGAAAATGCAAACCAGATGGGAAGCCGTGTCACTTCAGCATACTGCTGGTTAGAGTGAGCCTTGAATTTGAATAAATCAGTGTTTAATCAATCAGTGTCAACGCCATGCTTTACAATTGGAACCATACATGTAGTATCCATCAGCAGTGCAAATAAAAAACACATTAGACTGAATTATCAATATCCATTGCCCAAACAAGTCTCTTGTTGCTTCTTTGCAGCAATTTGACCATGAGAGTCAGTTTCATAACAGTGCTTGATCGTTTTTTGCAACTGCACTTCAGGATACAAGTAAAAATTTTACAAATTGACTGAGCTTCATGTCTGTAATGAAGGAATGAAGGACAGTTGTTTCTCTTGACTTAGCTGGGGGGTTCTTGACATAGTATGGATTAGAACAGCAGTCAAATGGGCTATTCCCTGTCGACAACTGCGTACCAACACATTAAAAAGGCAAGAAAGGACAAAGGACACCTGTTAACTGAAACTTGATTCTCAGTGCTTTCATTAGCAGCTGAACTGTCACAAACCAAGCTCCGATAAAACCACTGTACGCTTCCTGCTCGGCAGCGAATAGCACACAGAAAACATCTTGGAGGTGAAGGTGGTGCAAAACATGGCAAGAAAGCAAAGACCCAATATTGATCTGTGGGAATCGTAAACCTGACGCTGTTGGTTAGCTTGTTAGCCACCCAGCAACTGTGTAAGGTTGAAATTTGCCTGTTCATCAATGGAGTTGTTTCTTTTTGTTATAGCTTTGCTCTGCGTAATCCACTTTAATGGTGCTCAAGTGGCAAAGCGCCAAAATAGGTTGCAGAACTAATGGTCCGTTCATTCATTATGCCTTCACTGCTATTATAACAGCAAAGCAGTAAGAACATCTGGCAAGTTTTGTCCATTTTGGCCACCTAAAACATGGAGGCCTTTAATTAGCTAAAGACTGAAATTAAACCCAAGTTTACACTCAGTCGGTAACACGACCAGTTGAGTGTTCAGCCTTGTGCGTCAGGCCCGTGTGTCAGGCCTCTCCGCCGTTGTGTCCACCATAGCGTACCTTCTTGGAAGAGGATACGAGAGACAGCCGGCGTGACAAAAACAAAAGCTGACCGTGAGTCACAAAATTCACAAGAAATTAAAGTTGCCAGACAGCGTCTGAGAGTCGCCACTGGTAGATTCTAGAGCTTGTCTTTAAGTCGGTATTCCAAAACATAATGTGATCATCATCAATCATCAATCTGGCTCAGTCGATGGAGTTGACCAGGAGTTTGCGGTTATATCCCCAAAACATAGACCTTATGTCGAAGTGTCTGGCTAGGCTGAACCCCAGGCTGCTCCTACTAATAGGTAGAAAGATTTGTGAAGATTCTCAGTCATCCGCTTTATGATCAATCAATCAAAACACAAGCTCAAATGAATGCAATAGGGTTTCTTGAAGACATCTCACCACTCATCCAAGTAGCCTCTTCAGTTCTAAGAGATTCGTGTAGAGTGTTGTCCACCTGGACCTTGCATACCTAGGGTCTGTTGATGACCAGCTACTTACCTATAAGTGATGGAATAGGTTTTGATCCTGTTATCCTTCCTAAAAGAATGATACCCTAACAACCCAGGAGGTGGTAGCGTTACGGCAACGTCTAGTTCACCTGGAGGAACATCTTTGGAGATAGCCTGACCTTTTTAGACTGTACAGTAACATTGAAGTGTATAGAAAACACACACATACACACACAGACACTAGCATCTGTTATTTGATTGCCTCCACCCCCTGGAACACTAGCAAAGGGTCATTAGAACCCTTTAAAATCAAACAGAGTGTACCCTCAATGATCCCCCCACCAGCCTTTTAGAACTGAAGAAGGTGCTTGGATGAGTGTCGAAACGTCCACTTGGCCTTGTTTCAGTGTTTTTTGGAGGCATATAAAGGCCAAGGCAGTTTAACAACCCTTCCAAATGACTAATAAAGATGAAATATGTTATACTTTACTGAACCTTGGACTATCTTCCTTGAGCAGCTCCCAAATCAAAGTACGTGCAGGTTCTTAATCCAGTTAGTCCAACTGAAGACAACCTCAACCCAGAAGCTTTAAATGTGAGTGTGTGTCTTGCTGACTCCGCGTGTCTCCCTGTGTTCAGTGGACCTGGTGAGCATGCCGATGGCGTGCGAGGTGTTCGACCAGCACGGCCTGAAGCAGAACGAGCAGCTGCTGGACATCTCCCAGCTGGTCGCCTGTCTGACGAGCCTGTACCAGCGGCTGGAGCAGGGCCACTCCCACCTGGTCAACGTCCCGCTCTGCGTCGACATGAGCCTCAACTGGCTGCTCAACGTCTACGACACGTACGCGCAAGCACAGTCAGCGCACGCAGGGGAGTGGGACTGTTTCCGAGAGATTTAACTGACTCTAACGCACTTTTTTTTTTTGGTTGGCAGTGGTCGCACAGGAAAGATTCGGACTTTGTCATTCAAAACTGGTGTTATCTCACTCTGCAAGGCTCACTTGGAGGATAAATACAGATGTAAGTGAGTGTAAGGGTTTGTTGTTTTGCTGTTTTTCTATTGCTAGGTGTGAACATACCCATCAAAATGTCATTTCCTCACCTTCTTTCCAATTTTCAGTATCGTGACCATTCCTAATTTTTCCCTTCCTCCCTCCTATTCCGGCCTCTCCTTCTCCAGTCTTGTTCCGGCAAGTCGCCAGCGCGACGGGCTTCTGTGACCAGCGTCGCCTGGGCCTCCTCCTCCACGACTCCATCCAAATCCCCCGACAGCTCGGCGAGGTCGCCTCCTTTGGCGGCTCCAACATCGAGCCCTCCGTCCGCAGTTGCTTCCAGTTTGTAAGTCGCTGCCTGTGTGCACGACAGCAGCAGATTAATCCTCGCTTCGTGCTCTAGTGAGAATTGGCGGCATTGAGTGGTGTATGTTGGACCAAAGCTCGGTCCAGATGTTGCATTAACATCCTTCCTGGGCAATCTCATCACAAGTTGCCAGCAAGCACTGGTGTGAACGCACCTGGGACACATTTTAGAGATCCAATCTCAGACCACATTTGGATGTGAAGCTTTGTGAAGGTCTCTAAACTAAGTAACATCTGGCCAGATCAATAAATAAATAATGACATAAAGTTTGGTATTCCAGTGAATGCGAGAGGCTTTACAGCTTGTTCCACAATATACATCATGTCCTCACGTCATGACACATTCATCCATAATTTCAGTTACTTTGTTTTTAACGGTTGCTGGCTGTTGTTTTGTTTCACCCAGGCCAATAACAAACCCGAGCTCGAAGCTGCCATGTTCCTGGACTGGATGCGTCTGGAACCTCAGTCTATGGTGTGGCTACCCGTCCTGCACCGCGTCGCTGCCGCCGAGACTGCCAAGCACCAGGCCAAGTGCAACATCTGCAAGGAGTGTCCCATCATAGGGTTCAGGTCAGTACCTCGAAGAATTTTGTCACATGCTCCACTTCAAATCCACCATTTTAACATCACATCTGAATCTCTAATCAGAAGAAATTACTGGAAATCAATGCCATCTTGCCGCAAATTGTTACACTCCTCATTTTATCGTACAAAGGGCTATAAAACGCACTTTAATTCCATGTCCAATTAAAAACAAATTGAATGTGAATGAGAATTATGCTCTTGCGTGGTGCAGCGCTGGAATTTTAACGCCCCATTATCAGAGGGAATAAACCGGATTTGGCTGTGCAGTGAGATCTTTGGCTTCTGTGATGCTTTGCCAGCTCACTAATGCAGCTGTCTTTTAGTTGTTGTTAGTTAGTTCCTGTTTTGGGTTTTGTCTTTACTTTCAAAAACTCTTGGGTGGCTTTCACAGTATAGTTTAGGTTGCCCAATCAACGTAGCCCACATTACGTCCCAGTACGTTTCAGAATGTATTCAACTGATTCTCTTACGTGATCAAAACTAGTGACCCAGTGCCGTTTGTAGCCTCCACTGGGATTTTAGAGACAGTATTCCAAGCCTTTGCCATACTTTTTTTAGTCCCGTCTTTCTGGAGAACGCTGTTCCAGAACAGTTTTTTTTGTTTGTTTTCTTTTTAAACAAAATCTCAACTGAGCTTCCTATTGTTGAGGTTTATGAATTGTTTTCACCTCGTGGTGAACCCTCTGTTAGATGTTGTGAAGGGGGGCTTTCTTCACCATGGAAACAATCCAGCAATCATCCACCGCTGCTTTCTGACATGGACATTCTGGCCTTTTTTATGTTGTGTGCACCAATGCGTTCTTATTGTACGTGTTAAAGAGCTTTGATTCCAAATTTCCTTCAACTTGGACGTGAATACCTGCGAATTGAAGCTGACCGGACAAGCAGCCCACTGGATATACACCAAGGGAGCCCTAACATTGTGTAGGTCTCCCTTGGTGCCTCCAAAACCGTTGTGACCCATCAGAGAATGGACATGGGTCTTCTGAGGGTGTCCTGTAGTGTCTGGCAAAAGAATGTTGTTAGTCAGGGGCCTTTGGGTCCTACATATGGGTTTAGGGGAGGGGCCTCTGTGGATCATCCCACAGATACTTGATCAGTTTGGGATCTAGTGAATTCGGAAGCCAGGTCAACACCTTGTGCTGTTTTTCATTATGGGTCCATGCAAACGAAGTTGCTAATCTGTTGATCTATCAATAAATCTGTTGATTAAAAGCAGAAATAGTTTTGCTTGAGTTGGAACAAGGACTTGTACATTACTTACAAGCTAAAAAGCCTTGTACTCAGTGGAAAACAACCCATGTTAGCTGCACCCATTTGATCAATGGGGTCGCCCGAGTTGTCGCCGGAGCGCGGCTCCAGCTGTGGAGAAGCTTGCGAACATATTTGTCGCATTAACGGCCGCCACTGCAGGAGCAGCGGGGCACTAAAACAGCCCACTTTCCCATCTGAATGACTGATGATGCGAGTCTAATGACAGCTCCGCGGTCATATTCGCAACCCCGACCCCTTACGCTAGTCCCAAGGGTTGTTTTTTTTTTTTTTAACTAAAAGTTGGGTCCCGGAAAAATAGGCGTGTCTGCTCGGTTGCTGGTGGGCCTCTTCGTGACAAGAGCAGTGATAAATTTTAATGAAGAGTCCCAAGGCCAGAGGATAAATTTCCTATTGTACTGTCCTGAAAGAATGTTAACTACTCTGGAGAATCCAGAGTCATAAATTTCTTTCTTTCATTGACCCTCTCCCTTTCTTGACCATCTTTCATTCCCTATTTGCTCGTCCGTCTTCCCTGCTCTGTCTCTTTTACGCTGTTGTTGTCCTCTCGTTCTTGTTTTGTGACTCACTCTTCCTCTCTTGACCTCCCTCCCCCCTTCCTCTCTCTCTCTGTTTCTGTCCGCAGATATCGGAGCCTAAAACATTTCAACTATGACATTTGCCAAAGTTGCTTCTTCTCCGGTCGCGTCGCCAAGGGACACAAGATGCAGTACCCCATGGTCGAGTACTGCACTCCGGTAAGAGAATTTCTGTTTTCTTCCCCTGCAAAAATGGGAAATTTAAGCTGGCAGATTTGTGTATCCCTGAAGGCAGGAATCCATGCAGCGTACCCTAATGTGAGTGCCTCCTCTGTAGTTAGCCCTGCAAGCCGAATATGGGCAATATGACTTGCCCTGAAACACGTCAACATTCAGTCAGAATTTATATTTTTTTCTTTCTTCCATGGAACAGACTTTTTCTTGTAACTATAACAACACACTCCTGGCAGGGACGGCATTAAATTAACTGCCGGGATGCGTGAAGGAAGCCAAAAGGGGCTGACTTAAACGAGTGGTGTGTTTATTTTAAAAAAAAAAGCATGTGTGCGCTCCACTCCCGTGAAATGAACAAAGCAACCTTTGTCTCCTCCCCCACCCTTCTCCCACCCTTCTCCCACCAGACTACATCAGGGGAGGATGTCAGGGACTTTGCCAAGGTGCTGAAGAACAAGTTCAGGACCAAGCGCTACTTCGCCAAACACCCACGCATGGGCTACCTGCCTGTCCAGACCATCCTGGAAGGAGACAACATGGAAACGTGAGGGTCGCACAAATAGACGCACAAGGGAAAACAGGAAGGCAGACATGGTTTTATTACGCACTGACACTCCCGTTGATGTGACCTGATTTAGAGTACACGCACAATCAGGCAAATGCTCTGAGGCATGCATTTAATTTAAGCCTATGTGAACACAAGGAGAGTACACATGTATGCACAGCCATGTGGTATTTCTATCTTTTGGTGAAACATATCAGATTTTTAAGGTTGGTACCAATCAGTTTGAAGACCGTTATTTACCTACACTGGAAAAGAAAAAGAGAAACAACTTGCTTGGGTCTTAAAAGTGCAAATACCAACACTTCTAAAACTCACTGATCTGAAACGTAATATTACAAACTATTGCTGCATATAAAGCTAATTTTACAAAAGATGCCAGTGGTTAAAATTCTGCACATCACCTGCTCAAATGGCTTTACGATGTTTCTCATTTACTAGCAGCTTTAAGTTAAGCGGCTAGGACACTTAGGCATGCGGCCAGGGATTGAACCGCCAATCCTGCAATTAGTCAGGTTTAGTGAGTATACAGAGTGCTCATAGAGTTACTGTTATAGGAATAAGCAAGAGCACAATGGCATAACATACAGCTCTGAAGATCAGAAACTAACGGCTCCATAGATCAGAAACACTCAGCTCCACAGATTAGAAACACACAGAGCCCCAGATCTGAAACACACAGCTCCACAGATCAGAAACACTCAGCTCCACAGATTAGAAACACGCAGCTCCACAGATCTGAAACACACAGCTCCACAGATCTGAAACACACAGCTCCACAGATCAGAAACACTCAGCTCCACAGATCAGAAACGCACAGCTCCACAGATCAGAAACACACAGCTCCATAGTTCAAAAACACTCAGCTCCACAGATCAGAAACGCACAGCTCCATAGATCAGAAACACACAGCTCCACAGCTCCACAAGTCAGAAACACACAGCTCCACAGTTTAGAAACACACAGCTCCACAGTTTAGAAACACGCAGCTCAGCAGTTTGGAAACACACAGCTCAGCAGTTTAGAAACACATAGCTCCAGAGATTGGAGAGGTTCAGGAAGGGCAGGGGAGATGGAGAGAGCAACTCGCATCCAAGAAACCTGTACTACTACTTGCACCCAAACCAATAACAATGGATTTCATCGCTACTATTTAGGCCAATAACTCCGGAACAAATATTAGTTCATGCGAATCTCCATAATTATCACAGAAAGAAAGAAGAAACCTAGTATTGTAAGAGCTTCACATCTTTTAGGAAGTGCTTACATTTTAGTGACGGAACTGGCGGAAAAAAGGCTTAAAGGCAAAAGCTAACGTACACACACAGAACGAACACGCACACTGCGATATTTTGCGTGGGATTAATGTGTAACTCGGCTGTTTGTCTTCTCTCCTCCGATGTAACACACGTGCCTTTTATATTGTGTTTATGTGTTCGGTGTCCTTGAATTCCCTCTCGTGAAGACAACGTCACATGCATGCATATTAAGGGTAATATTTCACCTCCTGGGATTGTTTAATTATGTTCGCTGTCTTTTTAACAGTGATTTATGTCATTTGGATGGTTTTATTGAACTAAGCAGGTTGTTTGTCTTTGTGTGCGTGTGTGAGTACCACTGCATGCATGTGCACACTATAACTCATATATTATCACACTGTTGGTTGTGTCAGTCTGGTGCCACCCTCCCCCATCCCCCCTCCCCGTCCTGCCTTTAGCCCCCCTCCCTTGCTGCTTTGCATACTACAACCCCCATCATGCCTTGCTGTGCAGTGTCCTCCCACTTCCTGTGTCACCATCTCACGTTTTTTTGTCTTGCAGTCCCATCACTCTGATCAACTTCTGGCCCGTAGACCATGCGTGAGTACCCGGCACAAACACACACACTCGCAAACATACCTGACTTTCATTTTCTTTTAATCCCATTGTGTTCGTTAGTCTTACTAAGACAACACATTTCATAGTCTTTGTGTAATGTCATTGTGTCTGTGGCTGGGATGGGTTTACATCTCTTACATCGTTTGTTGCTGCTACTCCACTCCCACATCACAGAATGGTTGGATTAACATAGTAAACCCCATAGTAAAAATGTAGTTTAATTTAAGTTGTCCCTTGAGCTCCAGCAATGTGTGTTGGCATGCAATAGCATTACAATTGAAGTGAAAAGGAAGTCAGAGTCGCCAGGCTTATGTCGGCAAGTATCCTTAAAATTAAGTTGTTAAGGATTCTAAAGAGTTAAACCCTAAGTTCTCAAGGACTAAAGCACTGCAGGAGAAGTTGTTAAAGTCCTTGGAGACTACTCCTTAATGATGTCAGAATGCTGATCTTTCCCTTTGCGAGATCTTAGATCCAACGGCTCTTTTGAAGTGAACACGCTCCGAGTCGGGAGCGCCGAATACAAGCTTATTTACAGAGCACTTCACGCCGCCGCGCATCTGCTCCTCGTGCTGTCGCTCCCCTCATTGCTCTCCCGTGGATTCATGCGGCTTGCCGTGTGCGTGTCTGCTTGTGTACTTGTACAACAGTGTGAGCTCTAGACCATCTGAGTGAGGACATGTTCGGAAATTGAGGACATTTTGGCCAGTCCCCGCTTTCTCACAACCCCTGAAAGCGCCGTTTAGAGCTTAGGGTTTGGTTTTAGGTTCAATGTGTCAATTGGGTTTAGGGTGAGGGTTAGGAATAGCCATTTAGCTGTGATGGGTAAGGGCCTAGGGAATGCTTTACGTCTGTGTATGTCCTCACTAAGATAGCCATACAAACGTGTGTGTGTTGCCAGTGTGATGGGGATCATCAGTCCCCCTTGGTTTTATTTATGAGCTCTGCCTTTTTCTTTCTGTTTCTTTCTCACAGGCCTGGCTCATCCCCTCAGCTTTCACACGACGACACGCACACTCGGATCGAGCACTACGCCAGCCGGTAATACCCCCATTTGTATTTTTGCAGGGTGCGCTCAGAGCGTTGTGAGCAGGAAACGGAGAAGACACGACACTAGAGTCGTTTTGAATCATGCGATTTTGAATAATACATTCTGATGAAACACTAAAGCACAGCACACTTCCCTCATCAGGAATGTCTGCATGCCCCCCCACTGTTCTCGTGTTATACAGTAGCCGTTAACTCGCAAGGGATCGGTTGCCCTAATTCTTTACTGACGCAGCTCTGGGGAGCCTTTGGTCAGCTATTTCCTGATCATTCTACTTAATAAATCTAAAAATTGTTCATGAAAGAAGATGAGAAGGGCCTTTTAAAGCCACTGATCCTGAAGCACTGAATAGACATCTTAAAGAAGTTCATTTTCTTTCTCCTGTTTGCAACCAGTGAGTCCCTTTCATGGATTTAGCCTGAGTAATCCTTCTAGACATTACATTTAACATGCAAATCTGTGTTTCCTGCATTTGTCAAATACAGTCAGTCCAAAAGATTTTGCTCGGGGTTGTTGACATAAAGTTTGACAGGCCCATTTATATCACAGCTTGTGCAGTCCTCTGAAGGTGACTTAGAAGTGACGGAAACCGGACATTGTGTCTCTTTTAGCGTCAACAAGTTCAGTTTGTGAGAGTCTCCATTCAAAGGCTGTCACAAGAAGTCCCGGCTTGCAGCAACAATCTTGGGTTCTGAGCT
>JASGAT010329428.1:0-23703 GCA_030220025.1 Chelon auratus | reverse complement strand
ATGATCAAATATACGCTACCGGTGTAAAAATTAGTAGAACACCCTAATTTTTCCTTTTTTTTTTTTTAAAGTTGAAATTCCAAGAGTTCAAGTCCAATGAATGATATGGTGAAGCTGCATCGTCAGAATCGCATCACTTCTCCTTTGTTTTTGATTCTGCAAATATAGCAGAAAGTGCGGGGCAACTGGCAGGTCACTTCTTTCCAACAGTACTTCCTTCTTAATAAGTTATCAGATTTTAAAGCGGAAAATCAAATCTACCAATTCTCCAATGAATGCAGAGTGTCTTTGTAAAGAGCACATTCTCAAACAGTGTTACACATATATGGCTTTGATATATATATATAAATAGGTCATAGCAGGCCAGAGACTGTACATGAAAGAAGTGCATTTGCACCATTTTGTTTCATTATAAAAGAGTGCATTATCTGTGCATCAAAGTCTGTGTGTCAGATTTATTTATTCCTGCAAGAGGACAAGAAGGACCAACATCCACCGTAAAAACCTACACTATTGCAGGCTTAATAAAAAAACAAAACAAAACATGAAATCAAAAACTTTTAATCTGCCTATTATGTATAAATGTGCGCTTAACTTATGGAGTGGGGAAAAAAAGTGAACTTTTGAATATAGTGCCAATTATACCCAGGAAATTGTTAAGTAACATTAAAACCGCATAGACTCACAAAAACAATTACAAAATCCTGAAAGTGACAAAGGTGATAATGAGTTTAGCTTCCTTCAGGCAACTCTGTGTCTTCATGACGTATCACGATTTATTTATTTACTTTTAATGCCGTCTCCTCTGTAACAGATCTATATATAGCTGTCAGTAATATAGGCCCAAGTGTCAGAACAGTTGAACCATAACAACGTCAAAACAAAACAGTGCTTCAAATATAAATAAAACCACAAGTGAAACAGAGAAACATGGCTGAAAAACAGGTGTGGTGAGGTCTTAAAAAAGCACACAGTGGTTTGTTATCACTTAAAATGACATAGCTTATACCTGTTTGTATTCTGTTCCACTCTGCTCTTGCAGGAAACAGTACTGTGTGGTGCATCACGCCCAAACTCAGTTAAAAGTTTAATAAGACGGCAGAACTAAAAAGAGAATTCGTTAAAAATCAAAAAAGCCGAGAAACCACATAAATCCCCACTGAAAAATAACTTTCTCAGAACAACTGCATTTGCACGTCGTGCTTGGAGTTTCATTCCCGCAGCTTGCAGTCCGGCTTGCAGCTGGCACCACTTTACTCTCCCGCCATGTTTCTGGGACTTTTACCCCCAAGTCCATAAGACAGCGATTTTGATGCGCACAATCTCGCCCTCTCCCCCCTATGCATGCACAAGACACACCCGTGCATGCACAAAGATATCCATATGATGAAAGAGACTAATCATTAACCCAGTGCAGCGCACTAAGTATCTCTTCCGTTCCTCCCTCAGCTGAAATTGTATGAGAGAAAGGAGACGCGGAGGGATCCGGGTAAGGAGAGGAGAAACAAGAATTAATGGAGACACGAAGTAAAAAAACAACTTACTTTATTGCACACGGTATCTGCTGTTATGACAAATCCTCCCTTCCCAACATCTCGTACGAGTAGGCTTGAAAGTACGAGTAGGCTAAGTCTCCTCCAGATGTTAGCTTTCACTCAGGTGAACTCATTGACTGATACAAAAAAAATAAAAGGGTAAGGGATAAAGAGCTTGATAAGCGCTTTGGAGAGGTGACTCAGTTGTCTTGGCTCCTATGATTGTAATCCAAACAATCACCGAAATAGCGCCATCAACAAGCTCGCAGCGTGTAAGGGGGGAAATTACCTCTGCCTCTGTCAACAGTCTTAAGAATAGTGCATGTTTGTTGGAACGGAATAGAAAACATGATTGCTTTGACATTAGAGTCCCTGTGGTCTGTGTTTGCCCAAAAAGCTAATGAGAAGAGCTTTTTTTTAAAAAATTATTTTAAAAGTGACAAAAAGGCTAAAGTATAAATTGAGCCATATTACTTTCTAATTAGTTCTGAAACACGCTTGGAAAACAATATCAGGTACATGTTAACACTGTATATCCACAAATTTTCCTTCCTCCAGCCCTGAATGAATAAATAAATAAATAAATAAAAAGCACTGCGGCATCGATTTAATAGAGGTAAACAAAACCATTAGTGGTGAAGGTAGTATTTTTCACCATGGGTCATCATTAATGGAGCCACCACAATAAAGCACGGACTCCGCCAACAAATGCATCAGAGGTAAGCTCGACGAAGGATGTGTGAACTCACACGCACGCGCACAAAAACACACACACAAACACGTGGATGATCCGACATGTGCTCCCGCTGAAATCGCTGTTCCTCTAAACTCACCAGCCCTGTGGTCCTTTCATTTCCACACCCGTCGACAGCAAGCCAAAAGATCTCCTAAAACTCAGACCTCCCACATCCTATTAGAGGAATGTTTGGAAAACTGACAACCACTGGTTAATTATGTAGAATTTAGTTTCTTCTTCATTTTTTTTCTTTTCGTTTTACTGTACTTTAATGGATAACAGGAGGGTTGAAAGATCATTTCCTTTAAATAAGAGTGTGTGTCATGTTTTCGCAGTGTTTTCTGGGATGATTACATCATTATAAATAGATCATAAAGGAGTCATACGGCAGTCTGAAGGATAAACAACTAATGAAAACCATACGCCAAAGAGCCAACACAGTGAAAGACGGTGCCTGTCTGCTACCTAACCTGTTACAGACTTACAATTTAGAAACCTACATGTTTACTTTTATTTCCCAATAGCATGGCAATTTGCTTATTGCAGGCCAAGAACCCAGTGTGCTCTGGTTAATAGTTACTAGCAATTATCCAGATTATTTCAGTTCGGCCATTAACCAAAAATCACGTGATTAAACATGCATGCTGTACTTTGGAAAAGTCATTAAGACAGCAATTTGTAAAGTGTGCAGTGTGGATATTTCACGAGGTGGTAGTAGGAGACAGTTATTCAGTACAACCAAAAAACACGACACTCAGGTAAAGGCTGCATTAAAACAACAACAATTATTTAAAATAAGAGGAAAGTTTCCATGACACAGCGTAAAGCCGAACAATATTCCAGAAAGGACTAAGTAGTTTATGCCGTTGGCTGACGAGAACATTTCTGCTGTTTTCACCGTCTGTTGGAGCATCCAGAGCCGAGATACGAGCTACCTTCCCCTCGCTACATTAGCTTTGACAGCACATGCACACGTGATCTGGGAGAATAGAAGAAAGACAAGAAGAGCCTTTATGAATCTTCAGCAGAGGATATTTTGCTTAGTTAAGATCGGATTGGGACTCGGTTCAGTCGATACTGAATATTAAAAAATAGGTATTGGATCGGAGGGGGGCAAGGCTATTCATTCATTTATTCATTCATTTTCTGTAACTGTTTATCTTCTGAAAGGTCTGGAGCTGGAGCCTTTCCCAGCTGTCAGTGGGCGAGAGGCGGAGTACACCATGGACAGGTCGCCAATCTATCGTAGGGCTAACACAGAGAGACAGATAACCATTCACACTCACACCTACGGCCAGTTTATAATCACCAATTAACCTAACAAGCATGTCTTTGGATGGTGGAAGGAGTACCCGGAGAGATCCCACAGGGTTTACAGACACAGGGAGAATATGCAAACTCCACACAGAAAGGCCCCAGTCGGCCTCACTTGCTGTTAGGCATCAGTATACTTAGCATTTTTTTTTTTTTTTCAGTGTATCTGAGCCTTTGCAGACGATCAATCACCTTTAATAGATTATCCCATAAATTCACCAATTTCACCCGTGAAGACACAGGAAGAACGCGCAAACTCCACAAAGGAAGACCCCAGAAAAGATTGGATCTCAAAGCCTTCTTGGTGTGACTACAAAGTGCTTACCAGTGCACCACACTGCCGCGCCTTTGGAGCACATGAGCGGAGAGTGACATTAACACTGATTAGAATATTTTTATTATGGCATTTTAGACACTTTAACCCCACACATGCAGCCTATCAGATAACGTTACTATCAATCAAACTGACGTTCATAATTCCTCCTTGATGTATTCAGAGGTTTCCCCAAACACAGCTGCCACTTGCTTCTCAAACCTGAAAGAAGCCCTGCTACAGATACTCTCCGAGACCCATCTTCTTACATTACTTGGCAAAGTCATCTGCCAAATGTTCTCACTCAAAAAGGAAATCAAATGGTGTCAGCTATGCAAATGCAGGTGTGCTTGTTTCACACTAAGCTGCATGCAGTGCAACACTAACAGAGAATACCAACGCGGCCAGAGGGCCCAACTCTAAAGAGTCAGAACTGCTTTGGAGGCACAAGGGAGACCTGCACAATATCAGGCAGGTGGTCATAATGTTATGCCTGGTCGGTGTATGTTCTTGGTCGTGCCTGATTTAAATTCATTAAACAATCTAATTCGCATGCGAAACCATAGCGCTGAGCTAATTACCATGTGTTTTGTTACTAACGGCAACGAGTGAGTTATAGTGAGCACTTCGATCACCTCTGACTGACTCTCCACTGCAACATCAACAGAGGCTCCTGGGTGCCATTATTCAGAGCTTGAGTTACTACTTGAGCACAAGAAAGACTGAAATTAAATAAAAATGTAAACGTTCTGTGTTTCATATGGTTTTCAAAGGGTCCTCTTACTAGTTCCTTAACTGCATCTGCATGCAACGAGAATTTCAAAACTGTGTGTGTTTATATCTGCAACATGCAGCATCTATTGCATGCAGGGTTCTTCTGTTTTTTGGTTTTGGTTTTCCCCCAGAAGATGCATAAAGCTGCAGCCACTGCCTCCACGTTTAGATATATCAAGTGAAATGTGTAAGGATTTTGTTTAGACACTATAAATGATGGCTAAAATATCTAAAGGTGTCGCCGGCTTAAAACGCAAGTAAGCTGTGGGCGAGTGTGTGAAGAACTGAAGCGCGTTTTACCAGGTCCACATCCGTGACGGGGACGGATGACTGGTGAGTTGCTGGCTGCACAAGGAGCGCAAAGTTCCTCCTCAGACTTAGGAAAAACTATCAGTCATCTACTTTGGGTGGTTCAACGCTCGCTTCAGCTCAAGAAGCATCCCGTTTCAGAACAAACAACAAAACAAAAAACTTGAGTTCAGCTCCATGGCAACGGCGCTGACAGAACAGCATGATTAAGTGCAGAGAAGCTGTTTCACTCAAAGTGTTGTGTTTAACACCAGCCCAGGCCTGCAGACATCCAGCAGTCAGTGATCTAAACAGCCCTTCCTAATTATTGCTAAAGCTTGCCCACTGAACCGTCAGTGTCACTCAGATTATTTCTTATTATAATGTGTGATATCTTTGGGAAACACTATGAAGGGGATGTGCAAGACGAGAGATTTACTGCCATCTCTTAATAAATTAAGCTTAGATTACTGGATTCTGCAATTGTACACGTTACAGTATCCTTGTAGTTTCAGAATACAACTTCATTCTCATCTAATAATCAGAAACAACCTTGGTAGGTGCATTATCCTCCATAATGAAATGTAAGCCGTTTCCTCCGACGCCTTGCTGTTGATTTTCAGGGAACGAAACAAACATTTTACTCAGCAATGAAGCGCTGTGAGCTAAAGCCTCTCAGAACTGAGATGAACTGTAATGTTAAGGCTAATGAATTCTGACAAACAAGATTTATCGGTCTGGCTCAATACAGAGAGGAGAGAGTGAAGAACCAGCGTTCACAGAGCACAAATACACGAATGCACAGATTAAGCAAAGCGACAGAGTGCGCGATCTGTAATTAACGTTTGTAGGGCTGATACAGCGCGCAGCGAGAACGGGAAATGTGGAGGAAAGCGAATGGCAGACATTAAAACGAGGCCTCAGACTGTCACAGTAGGAGTTAAACTCACTAAACGTGCAATGTGAATGTGTAGGTGAGAGGGAGCAACGGTAATTACATGAGACTGAAACAGCAAAGTCCAAACTTTTAAAAGTGAAACACAGCTGTGGACGTCAGGTTAAAGGAGAACTACTGTTTTTTTACAACCTGGACCTTATTTCTAGCATAAAATACCATCGTTTACTCACCCATATAACTTTTGTGTCATTTGCACTCGTTCAGGAGATAATTAGATCCATATAGCGGAAGTGACTGGGGCACCGAGACGCAGCCTCTAAATAACGCATTATCCGCTTGTTTACCTGTAATTTGCTATGCTATGGTTCATCCACAACCTCAGAATCGGAAAAATATTCAGCCATGTTGCAAAAAACTAGCACTAGCAAATTACAGGTAAACAAGCCATGCAGAGTGCGCGTGGCGCTCAGAGATTACATCATCCAGGTCAGAAGACATCATCCTGGGTCTTTAGGTCAATCTACAGATCCAGGAAGATAATAACAGGTAACTCTGAACTCAACGGGGAATAGCACGAGCGCACGATAACAAAATATTGACGAAATGAACGAGTTTCGCGGCAGATAATGCGTTATTTAGAGGCCGTCCCAGTGCCCCAGTCACTCCCACTATATGGATATATGCTGATCTAATTATCTCCTGAACAAGAACAAATGACTCAAAAGTTATATGGGCGAGTAAACAATCGGATTTATGCTAGAAATAAGGTCCAGGTTGTAAAAAAAAAAAAAGTAGTTCACCTTTAATGATAACAGATTGAATTAATACTCTTATTTACTGTGTACCGTTACAATATACTAAATAAGCCAAGCGGCTGCATATGGAGCTGGAAGTGTTTTGTTGGCGTCCTTTTAGCTTTTTTGGATGATGTATTATTAAAACTACTTTAACTGCCAATTTCATGAATTTGAATCACAGGTGATTCACTTACCATTCAGTAGTATTGTTTTGGGATTAAGATTAAGGACATACTGATGTAATATTAGGTCAGCTAGACGGTCCGGTTGCATTAACAAATAAACAAATTCTGTCCAATTAGGTCGACTGCACGCCAACAAAACGTCTCCGACATGCTGCGGCATGGACAAGACGTCTGAGGGCAAGGTGTGATGTCTGGCTTCAAGACTTTAGTAGCAGATCCTTTAAATCCCGTAAGATGCCAGTTGAAGCAACATATGCCAAACACCATGTCACACCGGTTAGTGCTTTGTCCGTAGTGCTCACCACCGCCGCCCTGGAACACAAGCGCCTTCAATTGGCTCTTTGTTTTTGTTTCAACTGGGATTGATCACAGAAGAATTTCCACCATATTTCCTCTGTTTTTTTTCTTTCTTGTGAGATCGTAAGCCTCTCAGGAATTCCAGCGAGAGCAGACTTGGGTCTACAGCTTTAGAGAAATAACAGACTCTAAAACAACATGAAAGCAGAGAAGACAAATAAAGCCGAGCCTTGCACAGGTTTTAACCAACTTACAGCTGCAGAATAAAAGTCGTGTAAAAGAAAAAAAAAAAAAATGAAAAAGGAGTTTGGTAATTCAGAGAAAATGACATTAGCTTCGAACTAAATGAAATGAAATGAAGGGGAGGGGAGAAATTAGATAAAAACAAAAGTTAGAGTGTACTGGAGAAAAACAGAGAGAAATAACTTAGAAGAGGAAGGAAAGCTGCAGATTTTGGCCCATCTGGATTATGGCCCATTTACAGTGGAGTTCCTCCTCCTCCTCCTCCTCCTCCTCTTTCAGTCACAGGAGAAACAAGAAAATGTTATTTTTTTGGCCAGAAAAAACAGGAAACAAATAAATAAAAAGATTAGATGAATTTTCAGTGCTTCTGCTACATGTTGATGCCAGACAGGAAAAAACACATGTGCAGTTGTGGATTTCCTATTACACAGCCCATTTGAATCAGAATGTTTCATTCCTTCGTAGCCGATTCCTGATGTTCCTGATGCTACCTCTCTCTGCTGCACTCCTTTATATCAGCATTACCGAAATTACCACATACATACTTGGAATAGCTAATAACAACTTGCATAGTTAGCAGTTCTGTGTAAATGCACACACAAAGTGAACTATGGTTATTGCATGAAGCCATATGACACAGAAGTACCGCCTTGCAGTTGTTTGCCTCTGTTAACCAGTGAAGCAACAGTTCACATCTAAGTTAGTCCAAACCAATTAGCCTGGAAGCCAGCACAGACTTCCCAGTAAAATGTTGCAGTAAAGTCGACCTTTTGAATATAAAATGTCCCCATTCATCACCCTAACCTGAAAGACACTTCGACAAACTCTGTAAGAACGTATTCCCTGAATGCTTTGTCTTCACAGTAACAGACGTACAGATAACCTGAAGCCTGATGCACAGACACATTGGAATAACATCATTTAAATTATCCTGCCAAGATTTTTAAATAAGAAACAATAAATTACACAGGAACAGCTGGACTAGCTGGTCTTGCAGGTGCCAGCTCAGTCTCAGATTACCAGCTGTGATCTCCGTTCTGGACTTTTAATTTAATTTAAAAATATATTTCTAACAAGAAAATCAACTTGAGAGTGTGACAATCAGGAGTGTTGCGATTCCAGATGGTCAGGGTGTGCATGGCAGCTTGTGATAACGCAAATGACACCATAATTAATAATTTATTTTATCAGAATGTACCTGTAGGGATTAGCTAATTAAACTTCCAGAACATTAATCAACTTTGATCAGATTAGATTTTTACGACACTCTCTTGTGTCTGTTTAAATGTGAGAGAGGATTAAGGAGTCAGTTCTTTAGTACCCTAAACTAGTAGACACTCTGCAAATAATCTGTCTGCTTAAAAAAACACATGGCTGTTAGTGTGTGGCTCAAAAGTCAACACACGCCTTATAAGTCATTGCAACTTTGGAAAAAATAAATTAAAAAATAAAGAGTAAAGGTTTGTGACAGGTATATGGACAGTCCAAGTACATGTTTACTTGTGATATGAACCCTTCCATTTCACACTGCTAAATGATCTTGCGTGGTGCATTCAAGGTATGCGTAGCAGGCCAATACCAGACCTCCAGAGATTCGAAGCTACAGCCTGCTTGAATACAGCAGTGAACATTGTTACATAAAACTGTTGGCTGGCCGACTTCCAAGCCTGAGCACAAAGACATGAAAAACCAGATGGGGGGGTGGGTTGGGGGTTGGCAAATTACCCCTGACCAAATTCTTAGCAAACAGATCCAACCAATCAGCAAGTAGGACTTTTTTTTTTAAAAAATTCTCAGAAACACACAAGAGCTCTCTGTTAATGTGTTTTGTCGCGGCGGATAAATAAATACACACCTTGCCTACCTTGATATATCTAATATATCTAAACGTGGAGGCATTTCCTCCAGTTGTTACTTTCTGTTACGGCTGTCCACGGAGAAAGTGATGACAGTAAGATGGAATCAGATCAGACGTAAGCCTATAAGTTCAGGAAGCTGCTCGTCTAGTTAGATAAGACTGTAAGCAGACGTGGTGCTCGTACAGAATTAGAATCGCCCTGGTGCACTTTTGCAGAGCGTAGCGGCATGTGGTGGGCTGGATAAACTACCTGCAGTGGCAACAAGGAAGAATGACATAACATGCCTTGAGTCTGAATAATTGAGAGGACTGTTGGAGATCATTCACACTGCGGCACGATGAGAACGAGCACCGTTAGGGTCAGTGGCTACGAGCTATCCAGGTAAACCAGTACCAGCCTCTGCTGGATGCTGTACATGCGCCAGGATTTCACAACGCGAGGCCGTGCTGGGCTGTGCTCCAAACCAGGATACCTTTCTCAAAACAGAGGAAGCAAATGACAAAGTGAGAACTAATCCGTTGCTGCCGTGTTGCGATGGAATCATTTGAATCTCTGCGCCTGAGAAACGGAGGCCACTCTGCTAAATTTAGGGTTGATGACAGATCTATAGAGATGAGTAATGGCCACAATGATGCAAGGTTTTTCCTGCTGCAGTGATCTAGCACCACTTCCAAGCAATTTGGAGGAAACTTGCTTTCATTCATTTATGCAGCTACTTCAACTTTGCCATTGATGTTGTTTGTTGGGGCACAATAACAAGAACAAATAGTAGTAATAGAACAAATAGATTTTTTTTTTAATTTTATGTTGTATTAAAAAAAATGACAAAATGACAATGTATTGGCAAGGAAATCAGGATAAAGATGCAACCCCATTCGGTATCCGACCCAAAAATCCATTTTTTAGTTGTGTCCTACTTAATAAATATAGTGAAACTCTCCCTTACACGGGTCTGCAGTGTCCTACTTATCACATACAATTTACAGAAGAAAGAAACAGGCCAAGTGGCCCATACCATACTGTTGCAGTAAATGCCAAGAAGCTGATTTATTGCTGGCAATCATTGAACCTGCTCAGCGTGTTCGACAGAAATAAAGTATGAGTAGCGCATGGAATAGCCCCTGCAGCTCTTACTGCCTCCTGTAGAGAGTCGAGCTCTTATTTTCAAGGCTACTGTGACACGTAGTGACCACTATTTGCCAGCCTTTCAATTTACCGCTTCATTACTGGAGAAGAGTAACCCTGGTAAAGCCAAAGGACATGGGTATGATTTTCAGCTGTTCACTGCGTGCAGTGAAGGATTTATGGTGCAATGTCGGGGGCTGAGCAGAGAGACAAGAGGGCAATGACGGCAGCGAGAGATACTTGAAGTGGCAAAGGAAGGTAGTTTTAGTAGGTGGCATCAGGAAACAACAGCTCTGGGCGAAAAAGAAGAGCATACAGCGTGGGCGTGTTGGTTTGTATAGCCCAAAACTTGTGTTAATTATTCTGTGGTTTAAGCAGGTACTCAAGAAAAAAATGTTCTTTGGTCGACTGTGGGAATGGAAGACACGGCAGGTATGCAACTATTGCACAAGGGGCCCGAATCCTAAAATAGTTTTTTCCTTACAACTTGGAGCAGAGCACTGTGTGGTTTTAATGCTATTTATGAGTTTAAAATGATTGGTTTAGTTCTAAAATGTCCCTCATTAAATCACACATTAACAGAACCATAACTTAAGTTTCATAAATTGCCAGAGACCCATCAAACAACATCTATGGTGATGCTAGGTCAGGTCAGCAAGGCACAGAGCTGCTTTGAGCAAACAAGCCAATGTCACAGCCAATGTGCCTTGATGACGTCATCGACTACGCTAAACATGTGGGATACACTGAGCCACGTTTATGTCCATCCTCAGTTATGGTGGGTGCAAGCATCTCGAGAGAGAAATCGGTTGGGTTTCCAACCATCAAAAACAAGATTTCTGTTTCCATTTTAAAGATTTGGGCATATTTTTTGATCTCCACAAGCTCAAGCCAATGAATTAAATCATATGCAACACTGTCCTTGGTAAATAATGACTGAATACAGTAAATGACACATTTCCTAAGATTTAATTAGGGGAAGTTCTGTTTGTCATTTAGTGGTCAACCAAGACCAAAGGGAGGACTTTAGCTCTCTATAATGAAAGCCCAAGTCTAATGACAACTCCAAAGAATCACAAGATCAAAAAAACTGAATCGAACTAACCTCAGATTTGATTTATGTCCAACTCGTGTCAATAAATACACAATATACAACATGGCTGACATGCTTCTTTCAACACACAGGTCCGTTTCCAACATTGCTTCAGCAAGACAAAATTGACAGACTGTAACACACAGCAATTTCCAGCAACATATCATCACAAGCTAAAGCACTTTCAAAAATAGTAGACCGGCCTTAGCACTGGCTGAGCTGAAAATAGACGAGCTCCAGACACAGAGGGGCTTCTATTTTTAAGAATGACAGAATGGTTGTTGAGAGGTGGGTCAATATTCCCAGACAAGTACGTGAGCTCAAGTAGCAAAGTCGACCAGGATGGGAATACTAAGAATAACGAATCTACCATTGATATCAAGAGTCAGTCAATCATCTGTCCGTCGTCAAACCTTCCATAGGTACAGTCTACCTGTTCTGATTCGGTCAGTGTCAATACCATAGACTGTATAAAGACGGACGGCTGAACTGCTCCTTAAATCTGAAGCCAAAACAAGTAGAGCTCCCCCTGGTGACTGGCTGCAGTATAGGTCATAAGCTCCACCCCCTCCACGTTAGTGGATGGGACTTGCGGCAAACTAAAACACTCTCGGACCGCACGGTGCAGACTTGGGCACCAAAGTCGCAAGATGGTGCTGCCCATATCTCCAGGCCAATGCAATTACATGGGGAGACGTTGTCCATATTTATACAGTCTATGTTTGATACTTATACATGCTGAGCTAGTGCAACCTCACTCATGCAGTTTCCCCATAACAAAACACGGATGCAAGCATAGAGCTTGTTATCAGACGACAAGAACTTTGGCACAGTGATCAAAATATACTAAATTAATGGTTGTGCAAGATGTACAAGCTGATAAGGGAATGTCAGTCTGACCTGGCTCACATAAACACACATGCAGTTATCCTGGCCGAATTTCCAACTCGAGAAGCTGGAAGATCTCTTAAACAAATAGTATCCTAGAAAAAAACTTTTTTGATGGGTGCTTGAAAAGTCTTCAGTTTGTGCAGAAACCTCGCCAGCTGAATAAAATGTTCGGAAAAGTGCACCCACATTGAACGAGCAAATGGTGTGTCCTCTGCACAGTAACCCAATCACAATAGATCGCTTGTGTGCAAGATGTAACAATATAAAATATATTAGAATACTAGGATTGATGTTGATTTACTATCTGGTCCAATAAGCTGAGAGACTGAACAGATCCACGCCACAGCTTTCAATAGTGGTTTGGTTCAATTTCTGGATGAAGCTGTATTTAAGCATGCAGCAGTCAGTCAGCAAACATTTAACGAGAAGTGGGTCGCCGGGGGCTTTTAAGGGTAAACCTGCACTGAATCTCATTAACGGCCCCTTGACCAAGGTAAAATGAGGCCATTATCAAGTTTTCCCTCAAAGCAGCTGGCACGGACCATAAGATTACACAAGGTGTAAGTCTAAACAGCAGCTTCAGAGGGTGAATGTTTGCCTCCACATGTACAGTCACCTTGGTCAGGTAAATTATTGACAGGCCTACGGCACAAGGTCCTCTGCGTTGGCTGGTGACAAGATATAACATAGCCAGCTGAACGCCTGCAGCAACGAGGTTTGAAAGTGCAAGTTTTTTTTATGTGAATGTGTGCACATATTTACACATTTAAGGTTTAAAAAAATCAAATGCAATATGAGAAAATAAATCAAACGCAAGAGATTTTTCCCAGATGTTTTTCTTTTCTGAAACTACTAACACTTAAATAGGCTCAAAATTAATTTTTTTTCCTCCTAGAAAAAAAATGGCACTGATGGCTTATTTTTTTTTTTCATTTCATACGCCACATCAAATCAAAGGAAAACCAGCTGAGGACCTGGAAGCGCTTCATCAAGTGTCTCTTACTTGAGCAGGTCGGATACCTGCTGCTAGAGGGGTCTGAACCCACCCGCGGCCCCTTGCTGAGAGTCTCCCTGGTAACTCTGCCCCCCTGCTGACACCGATCAAGTGGCGGGAAAACTTCTACATGACTCTTGTTGCTTGAGTAAGTAACCCCAGCAGAGGATCAAAATAAACTGTTCCACAGTTTGCAGGCTAAATTCACACTTAAAAAATACTGTGACCAAGAGCTTGATTAAACTCTAACGGAATATAAACTGATAAACAGATGAATTAACGGTAGACGCCGTCAGCCACACCCTGGTACACCCCCACTACATTTTCTGTTAGCCCAGTCAGAAACACTGAGACGGCCAGGAATGCGTGCAGTGGAAAGTTTGTGTTCCTTCAACAGATTAACAGCCTCCTAGCTGAGTTGGTGAGGGCAGATTAAAGATGATCACAGAGGCGACGATGACCCACATTCAGGCAGACAGGCTGTGCAAAATAAACACAGCCGCGAAACATCTCACAGTTTAGCAAGCACGCAGAAATATGGATAACATTACACCGTGCAAAAGAAACACACAATGGCACGGTGCCCAACTGCTACGATGATTTATTTTCTTTTTTCTTTTTTTCTTTTTTTTTGTAGTGATGAGCAACTAGAAAGTAGGAAATTCCTGCAACGTAAATCACAAAGAAAAGATATGTCAGAGAATTTACAAGACTTACAACGCCGCACTTAAAAAGTCCCTAAAAGCGTTTGTTGTGCTCTAAGTCTTCTATTCTCCTCAGACTGCAACATCATAAAAGACACAATTCATGAATACTCTTGTGTTTGCTCCGGGATCAGGTATGGGAAAATGGAAAGCTGGTGGAGGAACGCAGAAAGATGGTGGAAGGATAATACTTTTAAAACATGAGCAGGCAGGATCCCACAATATTTTACTTCTGTAGACGCTTAAACTCAATCCTGTTCAGACAGTTGGAAAATTAGAGCACATTGGTGCCTCCATACAGGAGAAGAAATGAACAGAAATGACTAGAGCATCGTGTTAGACAGCCCTTGTCTAACACCATCATTACAAGCTGCAGTGAAGCTGACTGGTTGGGGAAATGCAAGGGAACCTTCTGAGCGTTGCAAGGTACCACCTCCACTAACCAGTTTCCTGTGGAAAACCCTGAGATGCATCAAACGGATTCTAGAGATTTCTCTTTCGTCTTTTTGACTTGATTCAAAACCCTGTTTGTCACATTTGATTTGGATTTGTCAAAATGTTTAAAGTTTAAGAGCAAATGTAGCCGTGGCCCGGGCCCGGGCCTGGGCCGCTGTAGACCTTAGACTCTGCACTTCCTATTTCCTGACAGACTTGTTGCCAAACATAACAAGCTCAATCCTCTGTTTATGAAGAACAGTGAGCAACAGCAGTCAGGGATATATTTACGTTCACTCTAGACATATCCGATCACACTTCACCCACAGCTATTTTCACGTGAATATAGCTGCAGAGGTGTCGGCCAGAAGGTCATGGGCTCGGTGGTGCACCCCAGTTCTTTTTTGGTTTTCTGGTAAGTTAGTCACAGTAAGTTCAAAGAGGGGTGAGTCAACAACAAACAGATATGCGATTACAGGAAATATAAAGCATAATGCAGATAGCCATCACCAAATTCAGAAAAAGAATAAAATATCTTGTGTTCTATTCTGAGTATCAGTAGTCTAAATCAGGAAACGCCTCCCGACTAGCTTCCATCCACCATCATCATCAGTCCGTGTATATACCTAATGTATTTTCATATGTATGTAGGTGTACTGTGTATACAGAGCATACTGCAACTGCGTGTTTGAAAACAAAACAGAATTTAAACAGATTTCAGAGTTTACGTAAGCGTCTCATCCTGTGAATGAGGAATATTGTTGTCCAAAATCAAGAAATTCAGTTTCGAGTTACACCAAACTGCAATCCAATCCATCCTGATACACAGAATGAAATGTGATTGGAAGCACGGTAGCTAGAGGGTAAACGGAGCCTAGGTTTTATTTATCTTTATCCTGTAAAAGAGCTTAAATCCAACTTATGTTTCATAAGACTTGATAATTTCACCACGCCTAACACCAGCACAAATAAGCAGGCAGTCGTCAAAACAGCCTTAAAAAAGAAAACAGCTTGGCTGCTGGCCTAGACCTCCTTCGGCTCACTGCACTACAGTGACCCCGACCAAAGCCTACTTCAAACACTCAGTACAGTAAGCTCCAGAGAGGGAGGGGGACCCAAGACAGAGAGAGAGAGAGAGAGAGAGAGAGAGAGGAATTACAAGATGGAGTGAATGAAAGAGTGTGTTGTTAATGAATGGCTGATGATGTGAGCTAGCTTGTCCACAGTGAGTTCAGGCTGCACGAATGAAGTCTGTTTAAGCAATGGCAGCAATACGGGAACAACACGATCTCTCGGTGGATCGGTGACGACCAAATCAGACGCACAAGCCTTTAGAAACAACCAATTAGTCTTAAAATAAAATATGTTATGTGGCACGGATGGCACGGTAGCAACATCAACATTTCCAGACACATTAAGGAGCGAGTAGCCCATATGTTTGGATCTCACATGAACACGCAAGAACCAATCCAGAGAATGAAAACAACCGACGAAAGATTGGGGGAATAAACAAGGGAAGGATAATTAAACTCTAAGATGCCATGAAAGGTGAAGTGTAATGTAGCCCCCGCATCCAGCAAAGGCTATCAGTAGACATTTTAATCAGCAAAAACTCAAACAAACAATGGATTGAGGCTGCTGTAATCTTTGAGATTACAAATCTAGTGAAACTGAGTCAACAGACGAGACGCTGACCTAGTTTATGCTCAGGATTCTTTTTATCTTTTTTGGCTGCAGTACCTGTAGTGAAATGACTATAGAGGCTGACAGAGGGACTCAAAACTCCCGGTACGCAGCAAATATAATGCACACCTACGTGTCACGTGTAAAAGACGGCACGAAACCCGTCTCATAATCTCATGTTAACAGGAAATCTTAAATATTAACGAGATGAAAAGACCAAAATAGTAAATGCTGCTGGGGGGAAAAGTGAAATGGTTAAAATAAATGAAATATTATACAAAATCACATGTAAATGAGTGATGCTCAGTCTAATCCTCATCATCATAGAAGCTCAATAACCAATGAGAATGTATCACCCAACTCTTTTCAGTTGGCTTGTATTGCACAGAAAATAACGTGTTCACATGTGTTCAGCTTTATTTTTTATTTAGTAAATTCAAACCCAAGAAACCAAACCTTTCAGCACATTCACAACTCAAAAGATGATATCACGGTTATCTACGCAAGCAACAGCATGCAAAAATATGCAGTTGTAATGCATCAAGCCAAACAGACGACTAGAGCTACGCTCACACCAAGCTCTGAGTGTTGCTTAGGAGCTATGATAATAATCCTCCTCCTCCTCCTCATCCTGTGCATCAAAATTGCCATCATCAATGACTCTGTAATCATGGTCCCACCAGCGGTGAATATCGATCCACGCACGTTTGTGTTTTAGATTTTACAGCTGTGAATAATGTGAATAATACGAGCTACTAGCTACAGCTAAAATATTTTATTCCTCTAAATATTTCTTTATCTAATAAAATGTTAATCATATGTTTAACAAACTGTATGTTATGGCCTCCATACAGTAGCTAATGTGCTAAAATGGCCCCTTCAGTGTTGAATTACTAAATAAAAAGTTATTGCATTGTATCCAAAGTATATCAAACAACAAAAATCCTTAGGTGATGTAAACCATTGCCTGTGCACATTTTCTTAGAGCTACAAAAGCAGCAGGAAGTCCACTGATGTGTGACAACATTAATGCAAAGCATCTCCAAATCCCAGCCTGGCAGAACACCGTGTTCAAATATTTTTTAATGCATTAGAAAAAAAAAAAAAGGATTGATTTGACATTCAATTACCAAAAAAGCACATTTTCCGAGCAAAAAGGATGTGTCTGCTCTGACTTATGCACCATCTGCAGCACACGTAAGAGCATGTGTGTACGTATGTGTGCGTGTGTGGGTGGGTGTTTGTGGGTGTTTGCATGGCTTCTTCATGTGTACAGCCTTTGCATGCCTCTGTGAAATATGGAGAGCTCTCAGGGGCCCATCGGGGGTGAGTAGGTGAGGAGAAAAAAGTGACTGACAGTCTTAAGAGAGACAGAAGCGCACCAGAGCAGATTTGCACACGTGGCCTCCGAGACTCTCAGTGTGTGTACACACACACACACACACACACACACACACAGACACGGTGCAGGCAGCACAGCAACAGAGGAGAGTTTACATCAGCTTTTTAACCCTTCTTACTGTAACCATGACTCAGAACATTTGGAGTGATTAAAACAGAGATGGGAAGATTAAGCTGTGCAACAAACATAAAGCAGTGGAATAATTGTTGAAAAAGCTGTTGAGTAATTAAATGAATCTGAAAAAGCTTAATATCTGCTTAATGAGAAGATTTTTTTTTATTTTTTTTTTTTATGAATCTTTCAACGGCCTGTGTGCGCACTGGCCCTGAAGCATTTGTCTGTTTGATTATCAGTTATGTAACAAGAAGCTGGATCCAAGCGATGGGATCGAGCCAAATAGTGTTTTACTGTGCTTCAAATTCCCATAGAACAGGAAGGTGGGCTCAGTGATGTACAGTACAGTGCAGCACATGAACTCAGTTGCTATGCTACATGATGTAACCAGGGAGCAAGTCAGTTTTCTTGTTTCCATCTCTTTTTTTTCGTGCTACAGGTAGCATCAGAGGTATATTTACTTACCTATGCAATCTAATGCAAGAGCAGACTTTTACAGACAGCAGCCGCGAATGTTAAGACTATATGTTTAACCTAATTGGCTTATATTATTTACAGGTTCTCTGTATTCCCTTAAGCAATTATCTGCGTAGCAATAGCACTCCGTGTAACGCCGATACCTCGCCTAGAAAAGTGAACCTCAACAGTCGACAGTTAAGACACGCCGAGGACGAAATGAGTATAATCTTTAGCCACCTTCCCAATTGTCGACATGTTGTTTATCTCGAAAGGGCAGATATCGCCTACAAGTTTAATCAAACACCAGATCACACGGGCGGCACTTTATTTATGGACAGAAGAGCAAAAGCGACGACGAAGTCATTCCCATCACCTGAGCACGGCGGAGTTGAATTTGTTTACAAAAAAAAAAATAAAAAAGTTTAGAGCCTGCTACGAACAGTTAACGTGATTAAAGCGTTTGTAGAGCATGTCTTAATCAATCAATGACACGCTCTTCGTTGCTCAGACTGGCTGGAGGACTATCCATCGATGCATGCAGAGGTATTTTTTTCTCTGCATGGGTTGAGACACATAATTAAATCTCACTGGAGTTTTACCAGTGTAAGTATTGAGTAAGAAATCAGAATCAGATGTTAATTTGACTGGATTATAAATCTTCTACCTTATGCAAAACTGCATATTAATATTAAATAATTATATTAACAAAACAATATTGGAGTTATGGTGGCATTATCATAGCTTTTGCCACTTTTTGGGGATCTTAAAAACTGTGATGAAAATTATTATTAGTTGCAAACATCCGATTAACACAATAACCAATTAATTCAGGGCTGTTGGTGAGAAAAATAAAAAAAGGAAACTATTTTTAAACATTTGTCACTATCCTAGTTAACTGATAAGTTAAAAAATTGTTGATCCACGGGTATAACAATCGTACACAGCTGGTCTCTCCTGAGTCCTGGAGATCAGCAGATCTGCTGTTTATTCATTCCAGATAATCATGTTGTTTCCTGCTTGTGACCTTCGAACTTTGTCATTTTGTGTACTTTTGTCACTCCCGTTTTATCCTCCAGTGCACTGGATTGCTAAACTGAACAGCTAATCAGAGCGATCACCCCGACCGACTGATTCAATACTGAAAAGCTGTCGACGCACGTTTATGTCATGGTCTATATTGTACATTGACCTCATGTTAATTTGACGTGATGGGGTTATCTCAAAAATATACTAAAAGCAGTTTCATGGGATATTTGGTAATTGCTAAATGGAAAATGTTGATCATTCTGATCATTTCAGAAAATAAATTAGATGCTAATTTCAGCCAATGTGTGTGTTCCATAACAAGGTCATTTTACTTTCGGGATTTTATTGGCACATTACTGTGAGTGGTTTGAACTCTCTCCAAGTCTGTAAATTGCACTGTTTAGACGTTGCACGGCATTACACGTGTATCGGTGTAACCGATGTTCACTTATCACTTGTTTACAAATCAGCCTGTGCCGAACACTCTCTCCGAAGGCCACAACTGACTCACGTTATTACCCTGCATTAATCAAACACCATCTTGTGATCTGGCCTTTCAACCAAAGTTCACACAGAAGCTCATAAAACTGAAAAATAAATCTCTCCCTCAGCATTCCACTCAGAGCTGGTTCGGTTATCAGATGGCACATCCAAGCTGAAGCGAGGTGTGTCGGCCAGACACTTTTTCATTCTCACCCTCTTTGCCCGCACGTACGCAACTTTCTCTGAGGACTAATTTCCCTCGCATTAAACATGACCACACCGCATCCTTCGCAGTGCACATATCAAGTCAAGCCAATGAATCATTTCCTGTAGGATGATAAGTTTACGTAACTCTGTCATATCTCTGCAACGGACAGCGCTTTACAGCACAGTGTTGGAAACATACCAGATGGATGGAGCTCGGACACATTTATATTTATGACGAGTTCCAGTTTCCCTCAAAGTCCATTTGACTTGAAATCTGAAAATAAAATTAAATAAATACTCTAGGCTACGGAATCCTCAAAGCTGTAATTTAAAACATGAGATCTCCTCAAGGTGATTTTTCTCAGTTCAGCAGAAATTAATATCTTCACCTCCTCATTGCAAAACACTTATTTTCCCTCCCGCCACCTTGTAGGCTGTCAGATAATTCAGCACCTTTTCTCAGATCTGTCTCCATTCACAACAATCCTGTGAGTAAATTGCATCGCTGTCTCTCATCTGCTGTGGTGTCCCTAAAAAAGCGCTGCTTTGTGGATAATAAATTGGAGGTATCTGTACCCTGCTGTGTCTGCCTATTGGAGGTGATAAGCACCAGATGCCCTGCACTCCTGGGGTGTTAACAATTGCCTCACAGAAGAATGTCACAGACAAATACACAGCAATACCTTTTTAGTTACTGAAGACTGTTACGTGCAGTGAAACGCACTGTCCTAGTTGCCCTGCACTGTCCTGGGATATTATTTTGAAAGTGAACTGATTTTAGGAGCATCGAGCAGAAAGGTATTTTTGTTTTTAGGAGCTGCATTGCAATATGAAAAACAATAATATACCTGGTCAAAGAAGGCTAAAAAAGAGCATAGATCACGGTTCTCTCACCACAAACTGAGATTGCACTTTAAATATTTTAACCTTGTAAAAACACAGCCAATGCCGTTAGAGCGAATTAACACAAACTCGGTGCTGCCATGAATGAGAACAAAGAAACAAAGCAAACAGAGCAGAATAAAGCCATGAGTCCTACCCGGAGAAGTTGACAGAAAACGCCGCGGCAGAGGGGAGCCCGTCATTGCCATTTTGTATCCCGGATGGCTCTCCATACCGTTTGTCCCTGGCCCAGCTGTCTCCCACCAGAGACAGGTTTGAGTACATGCCAAAAGGCTTCTGGTCTTGTAAGCCCACTGTGGAGGGCGGATTGGCTCTGTAGTGGTAGCTAGGTCCTGCACCAGCAGCCATAGCGGAGGACATGGGGTCTCCACCTCGATGAAGAGAGCTCATGCTGTTCTGGAGACACTGTGATTGGCAGAAACCGGCACCGTCCTGCTTCTCCTGTTTGACCACGCCAGGAGTTCGGATGTGGATGAAAGCCTCATCGGGATCCTTCTCCTCCTTGATGATGACACTGGAGAGAAGTGCGGTAGGCTGCTGATGGTGAAGCTGGTGCTGCTGGTGCTGGACAGGGTGCTGCTGCTGCTGCTGCTGGTGCTGATGATGGTGTATGGGATGGTGCTGCTGGTCTGTGCCGTTCACGCTGGCCGAGTCTTCTCTGTTACCTAGGAGATGCTTTGTCTCCTTTAGCAAGCCGCTGACAGGACCGCCGCCATCGCTGCTCTCGTTTAGGATGTTATCCAAGTGTGCCACTTCGCAATCCAACTCATAAGCGCTGATTTCTGGCAGCGAATTAGGAAGGTCCAGGTGCCAAATCTCAGTATCCTCAATCAGGCGGCTGCTGTTGGCATCCAAATCACATGTGCCTGTGCGTCCACTGTAAGTTCCCAAGTCCTTGTCCAGAAAAGAAATCCCCTCCTGCTTGATGTGCTGGGGAAAAAGATCAGGCAGGGGGAGGTTTCCCAGGACAGAGGTGACTGAGGTGCTGATGACAGCGGTGGATGTCTGCTCCAGATTGGAAATACTCTGATCCAACAACGGCAAGTTGTCCCCCATGCTGACTAAACCAATATCCTGTTGCTGCTTCTGCATCCTGAACATTTTACCCTCCTTCATGTCCGACTCCTCACACAGGACGTGATGCTGAGGGGACTCAAAGAGGCCTTCTAGATCCCCCTGCTCTTTGGTTCCACCGCGTCCATTCGGGGCCAGCGTGGGCTGAGGCACGGAGCTCTGGGCGGGCAGATGCATCGCAGACTGGAGCAGTGAATCGCTGCCTATTTCGGCTTCTATCTCCCCAAATGTCAGGCTGTCGTCTCTATTACTGTTGCGCTTAAATCCACTCTGATCCATTTCTTTATCCTGAGGGTCACGGTGAGTAGGGGGAAGGTGAATCAAATACGGCACATCACACAGACACACACACACAAAAGAGAAACACACAAAAGGTTATAAAGATCAAATTTGATACTGAATAGGATGACACATACCCAGTAGCTATTGAAGTAGCCAAAAAAAAAATAATAATAATAAAAGCTTACTGAAATATAAATAAATGTGTCTTGAAACACGTGCATTAAAAATGTTGCTGCACGGTTTAAAAGCATGCCTACTGCTGCACCTCTGCCCACACCGTCCTCTTATATATCTATTTAGGTTTTTCAAGAAATGACAGCAGCCCCATCAAACAGGCCATCTCCTCTCACACCCACACTGGAACAATGTGGCAGAGGCACAAATGGCACAAACCAGGCAGCACTACAGCCACAGCCATTACATAACACGAATATGAATGTTCATTCTTTGAAGTTTGCCCACTCAGAACTGTAAAAATTGTGAAACGCAAGGCATGCCCAGGCACAACTTGCTACAGGGAGTTGCGCAGCGAGTATGTCCCACATACGTTGAGCGTGTGTGCAAAAAATGCGTCTGTATGGAGAGATTAACCCACTATGGGCCTCTGGGGCGTCTGCTGCAGGCGGAGACGTCAGTCTGTCTCCACTTGCAAGAAAGAACAAATTAACACGCCAGTCAAAAAGTCAACTTACAGTGTTCCCAATTTAAATAACACAGGGTCATAAAAATAGCAGCATCCACCGATTAACCGAGCGGGTGTTGTCACCTGTGGCCTTTTTTTTTTGTTTGTTTCAACGTCAGCGCCACCGAATAAACACTACAAACACACGTGCAGAAAAGAAACGGTTCGCGTGAAGGGGACTTGGTCGGCCATTTGATGCGAGGTAAAATTTCAAATTTAAGACTGAAGGTTAAAATAAAGCACTGCTCGTGTCGCCGACCGGTAGCGTTTTATTCTGCCTCAAGCTACAGCGATGGCATTCTGCAAAGACTTCTCCATATAGTTACATATAGAAATCATATATAGTGCTGTATGGGCAGCGGTTTGTAGCTCTGCAACACCTACTGCTTAAGTAAAGACCGAAGGATTTGTAGGCGTCCTGTGGGGCTCTCCAGGCTTTATAAAAATGAGTAATAAAAAATAGAAAAACGAGAGAGAGATTTATTGCACTGCCAGGTGGATTTTTTTTTTTTGTTTTGGTAACAGGTTTCGCCACTTAACCACGCATTATCCATTATAGCCGCCCCTAAAGAGTAAAAAGCAGCAATATGCAGAAGTTGACCATATTGCGGAAATGCCTTTTGGAGACAGTAGCCTAAAAAAGGTCTTTAGGATATTTCAAAACAAAGTTTGGAGTTTCCTCACTTGCTGTACTGTACTTTTCCCACCAAACACTCTATTGCAGAATTAGTGCAACCTGTTGGCTATGATGGGAAACTGCACGGTCACACGCCTTTAAAGCCGGGTAGGCTGATAAGCAGCCGGTCCGTTGAAGTTTGTGCAACATTTTCTAATTCTTACGCAAAGAAGAAGAAGAAGAAAAAAAAAAAAAAAACAGACACAGCAAATGGGACGGTTTTTCTGCGCG
>JASGAT010329416.1:0-12177 GCA_030220025.1 Chelon auratus | reverse complement strand
AATAGAGCTGTTTCCAATTTGTCCAAGTCCAAGTGGTCACTCACGGTACTGAAATGGAAAACGGCCAATAAGTAGTTATTCCTTCTCTCTACAATTAATTTGTGATAACTGGACTGAGCACGAAGGAAAATGTGCCAGACGTTGGAAACTTTCCTGTCTCATGAGCTCAAGATTGAAGTGAGTGGGCTCCAGTATCCAATAAATCCATGTAGTACTCAGCAAAACATCTAAATAGACTTTAAATGTGTGAAGAACATCTCCAGACATGTTTTAAGAAACGTAATCAAAATGATCTGCTTTGGATTCTGACGTTTTTCTCAGCTTTTCATCACAGAAATGTTACACATCTCCTGCAGAAAGATTCTTCCCTTTAAAAGTTCATCCTCGGAGATTTCACATCACACCTGTGTACGTCGCACGCTGATTCGTGATTGGCTACTTGTTGTTGTCACACAAACACATATAGAACAGAAGAACATGTTCTCCTTCTGCTAATAAATCTGAGAAGTGTCTTCAGCTATCGATCTCTGCACAGTGAAGTTCAAATATTAAGTAGAGGCAATGAAATAAAAGAAAAACACATTTTAGTGGAACTCAAGTTTAAATATAAATATAATATTTAAAATGCACTGGGTTAACACGTCCAGCTCCTGCAGATCAGACTGACTGTGCAACAGTGAAACTGTAATTTGACTGAACAGATAAATAAATAGGTATTTGCTCCGGAATCAGCTTTTATGTTAGACACTCCTGAAGGTGATATCACTGACTTCCATCCTTCAGTTCCCACTAATACATACCTAGATGTGTTTCAGTGAAATTCAATGAACCTCTCTTGTTAGTTTAGTCATTGATATTTAGGAAAACCTAGGAAACAAAGAACAAATCTTCATGGGTTTTTGCACATTTAAGGTGGAGACAACAAGACTCAGACTGGGTTCTAGAAGGTCATGTGACTAACGGGGCTCCAGTCCTGCTCTCATCATGTTTTATGAGATCATTTAATTAAATTAAATCTCATTGCAACAAACCTACCATATGCGTACAGGACTCAGGTCTCAAAATAGAGTTAAACTCAGTCCTGTCTGTGACTCCTACATCTCCCAGCAGCAGCGGTGGTGAAAAAAACAGAAGAAGAAACAAGTGCAGCTTTGTTCTTCCTTCTTCCTTCCTCGCTGTCTAATTTACGGGTGTGAAAGCAAAGAGATAAGCGCCTCACACAGGGAGACACAGGAAGGAGGACGCCTCTGAGTTAATGGTGCCTTTGCACACCGAGGCCGAACTGTCCTGCCAGGTAACCTGCACACACACACCTTCCAACAAAGCTAACTCAGAAAAGTTTCTCTTTTATATATTGCTGCTGGTTGATCTCTGGTTTAATCTGTGACAGTGCTTCATATTTTATAACCTAATCATATGCTTGTAGATTATCTGAACATAGAACAAGAACAACATACCTGCAGTCATTTCTATTTGACGACAGCCTCTTTCAGCATGTGCCTTTGTTTCTGCAGCTCTCTCTGTCGGTCAGCTGCAGCACACAAACCTTTTTTGATTCATGTCTGATTGACCCACACAGCAATAATGTGATTACGGGGCAGGTGGGCCCAGGATCACCCATCGCCCTTACTTATTGGATTGAGCCAAGTGGGCTGTATATCATCTATTGTTCCCGGGGCGGGGGCATTGACTGGCAATTCACAAAATTGAATTTATAACTCGGCTTATGATGAATTTCGGCCCCTGTTCCACGGTTAATGGCCCCTTGTTTGTTTCCGCGTATCAGCTGTGTTCGCTTGCGCTGCCAATAGGCTGAAGTGTTGTTGTTTGCTGGCATGTCGAGCGGCGCAGACGCCCGCTCGCTTATTGACCGGACGTTTCAGTGAGAATGTCAAGCCTCACCCTGAGCAACGCAAAACATGTTTGGCTGCAGATTTGAGGACATACCTCTGAGGTAAAAGAGAGAGAGAGGGGGATGGAAAGGAGAGAAAAAAGGCAGAAGGGGAGAGCGGGGTACAGGTGAATAGAGGTAGAAAGTGGCAGTAAATTGACTTCCTCCACCGAAGTAGCGTTTCACAAATGTAGTTCCTTCTTAACAAGTGCTAATTGCTCGGAAACCGAGGACAGGAACAAAGAGAGAACAGCGTGGCGGTGCAGAGAGTGACATTTAGTTTTCCATGCAGGAGCTGATGGTGGGTTGCATAATAATACAGCAGCCCCCTTTAAATCACAGGTGGTCAGTTTCCACTTCTTTTTCCACAGGAAAGTTTTTAAAAAGCCGACGTTAAATAACAGTCATCTGCCGCAGACGCGACGCCGAGGCTGAGCGAGACGTCTCGGTCCACAGGAGCTGCACCTGAGCTTTCTCCACGCGTCCTCCCAGGGACTACCTGCCCGTCAGCTGCAAAGAACTTCCCACATCGGACTAAACTCGCGTCTGAGCCACAGAGCGCAACTGCTCGTCGGCCATCTTCTGAATCACAGAGAAGGAACGTGATTCAGGTCAGATCAACCTTAGTGGCCAGGGCTTGAAATTTAAATATGAGGCAAGAAAATTATTTTTATGTTTACTGGACATCACAGCACGATGCATGAAGATTAATGCTGATGTGTCTTTTGCTTTAACATGCAAAATCTGAGGCGGTTTATAAAAGCCTCACTCCACCTCAAAGGTGTCCCATCTTTACCAAAGCATGTACAGTTTTGCTCATTCCCGTCAGCGCCAAAAGCCATTATTGATTCCCAATAACCAGATTTACTGCCACACTGATGCATCTTAGGTAGCAGTGGAATAACTTTATATCAGGCTGAGATATGGCAAACGCTGAATAACTCTGCACGTGATGCACAACAAAATGACTTTCCAAGACCCTAACTCTAACTCACCGTGAACTTCAGGGACTCAAGACAGAAAACGCCACCAGTAAAGTCAGACATCAACGTTAACTTGACACATCAAAGATATACATTAAAAAAAAAACTAAAGTATACCCAAAAGTCAACTTTAAAATATATAAAAGCTTATGAACCATCAGGAGAAAAGCACCAAAACTATGTCAAGCAACTTTGGAATAAACTGCAACTGTTGGATATTTTCATTCAACTACACGTTCTTACCAGCTGCACAAAGAAAATCCATATTCTATCATTTACCTTCACATCAGAAGTTATTGATTGGAGTGATTTCCACCAAAACTCCGCCACTGAGACAGTTTAAGCAGATTAAAGCCAGACTGAAGAGAGAACATCAAGCTTGGCAAACCACCAACCTGAACGATTCCCTCGTGCTCATTAGAGGAACATGCAGAGCAGGTGACATTTCAAACTCACATCTCCGTCACGTTCTCGCTCTCCTGCGGTACCAGCGGCGGGATGCTGGTTATGCTGTTGGACTCCAGGCACAGCAGCATGACGAAAGAGCACCGGCAAGCCGACGGGCATCCTCCCAGGGTGGCTGCCGGCGCCAGGCTCAGCAGGGCCAGAAGCGCCAGGGCCCGGGGTGCCACAGCCATCTCTCAAAGGTTGTTTTTTTTTTTTTTTTTCGGCAGCTCCACCAGGGAGGTTTGGGAAGCTGGAGCTGCTGGAGCTGCTGGACCTAGTGTCTGTGTGATTCACCTAATGAAGAGAAAACAAATGAGTGGCGGAGAGCTTTCACACACTCTTCTCTTGGCTTTCTGGCGGAGTTGGGATCCCAGCTGGCCAGGGTCTGGTGCTGAGCCACAGCTGTACTGAGCAGCAGGAGGGGCAGGCAGGCAAAGTAGGCAAGGGGCCCCTGGGGACATGGTAGTAGTGGGCTGCTGCCTCTCTTGTTCTCCCTCTCTCTTCCTCTCCTCCACGGTGAAGGGAGGAGCAACACAACATGGGCCAGAGTCACCAGACACCTCAGAGAGCAAGAAAAGGGAGAGGGAGGGGTTGGAGGTGAAGAGTGTGTGTGTCTGTGTCTTGATGAGGATGATGAGGAAGATCTCATATGCTCCCTGTGGATGAGAGGTCCGCTGTCCCGCCAAGAAGTCAGGGCTGGTGGCAAACACTCACACTAACAGCACAGTGGACGAGTGGATGTCTCCATCCTGGGAGGACTGTGTGTGGGATTTTTGAGATTTAGGAGGTCAGGGATGAAGTTAATGGCCGTGGAGACGTGAGGACAGGGTGGGGAGGGGGCTGTTTTGAAATAGTGTGAACTCCCAACAGGATTTAATGAGAGGAAATGAAAGCTGAGGATGTTGTTACCCTCACAAGCGTTCAAGAGAAACGGCAACTTCTCTCTCGAATCCGACAAAGTGCAGAAGCGTGTTTGGGGAATTAAAACAGTCGGTTTTAATGTGAATTCACCAAATTCCTACAACAAAAGATGTTTAAATAAGAAATAAAGAACTGATCCTCACATTTGAGGAGCTAAAACCTCTAGCAGTTGCTTTTTTAAATTATTTAGAAGATTATTTTCTAGGAAGAGTTGAAAGATGAGATCTGTACATTTCAAAACACAAAATCTCATTCCTGGAAACAATTCTGCTGGAGAAATATGACTGGATTCAAGTATCCGTCACACGAAGGCACATTATGGTAACAGCAGCCCTCGATGTGGTTGTAAAGTGGCGACTCATTAGATTTTCTGGGAATGCCAAAGAATACCGATTTATTGGTACAGAATTCAATACAAACGTCCTACTCACACAGAACTAGTTTAACCTGATGATCTTTAGTAACGTTGCAAAAATGTTTAGCAGTTTTGTTTTGCTCTGAGCTTTTTCTGCCTCTTCTCACTTAAGAATTTTGAAGGCTGTGTTATAAATAAAGTCTGGACAGATGTTTGGATGCAAAGTCAGGATGTCGCTGCAGAGCATGAAGACCCATTTAAAGAAAAAGAAGCTCAAAAACTAAAACTAGAGGAATAAAATCTTGGAAGAAGAAGATGAGCTGTCATGACATGCATGGCTGCAGACTTAGATTTGTTGGATTTTAACTATTGATGCGTTCATGACGTCAGTAAAGGTGGAGCTGATTTAAATACTAGTTCTTAAACTCTCCACAGGGATCAAAAGTCTCACGACGTCATGTTTTATTTTTATTAGTAACTAAAGATGTCAGAAAGGCGTAAAATGTTCTAACCAAGACGTTATAACTAGGAATAAAGTCAATTTTAGTAAAAGGTTGCTTGTCCCGTACAGATATATGATAATTATCGTACTGATATGATAGTTTGAATTAAGTCAAACCTCTGAGATGTGATTTGGGGTATCTCCTAACAGGAGCACAAACGTTTAGCTGTTAGAAATTTGGCAAAAACTAAAGTAACATTTTTTTTGCCACAAGCTTAGGGTTGCCAACCGTCTGTTGAAAAAACGGAATAGTCCCGTATTTAAAAACAAAAGTATGCTTCTCGTATTGAGCTGGAACGGGACGCACTTTGTCCCATATTACCGTTAGAATCAGAAATAGTGTGTAACATGTCAATGGAATTAATTCATGAATAACAGGGCACTTTATATGAACATTTATGGTAAACTTATTCCCAGGTGTCTCCTGCTCTTTGACCATCATCTCGTTGATTGAGGTACTGTCGCTTGCGAAGAAGATACTGGAAGACAAGAAGCAACAACTTTTCCTCACACTTCATGTTTGCACTTTTCTTATTGCACTATTACAAGAGGAATGTTCTGCTTTCTATTGTTTTATATTAATTTATACAGTTTTAAATTAAGCAGGACAGGTTTCTGTTTAAGAAAGATATTTATTTTATTCTGTTAATTGTGTTATTTTGTTTAAAAAATTGAAAATAACACACAATTAACTGGCCCTGCCAATACTATTGGCCCTATCTGCTGGCCCTGCCAATGAGGTGTCCTTTATTTATTTTTCAGGGAGTTGGCAACCCTACACAAGCTATACATGTGAATCCGAGCGTATATGTGTATGAATATGTAAACAATATTATATCAATGTCCTATGTCACATACTTTATAAATATAATAGAATTAAATCACTAAATGATTCATAAGCGCGTAGGATACGTGCATTTTTCGGTATTTCAAGTTTGCTTTTAAAACCAGAAACAAAAAGTTATTTGACTTTTATATTCAAATCCCGCAAAAATATGAAAAAAAAGATAGAAACCTTTCTTTTATTCTAGTTTAAAACTAGAATAAGAGGAGGTTCATATTAGACTTCATGGCAGCCTACGTCAGGAATTTGCAGCTGTCACAACTCCCCCGGATCCTTCGTATGTTTCTTGCAGGAAAACCTGGTTCTTTTCCAGATTCAGAACACTTCAGGAGACATACCTTGTGTCGGAAAGTCTAAAACTACACCTGAATATTGTTCCAAAGTCCTTAACTGACTTCTGGAAACAACTTCTTCACCTACAAAAACTTCTGGTTTTATATGAATCAAATCACCACTGGTTACTCCTTTAGTTCTCTTTCTGATTTCTTTTTTTCATATATAAAAGGACGCAGTCAACTCTTATGTATTTCTTTTTGTATTTTAAAGTCTTAAATCAAACTTGGAATACCAAAAATGTGCACAGACCACATAGGCACAGTAAACTCTACATGCCACCAGTGACAGAGTCTCCTATAATCTCTATAATCCTGTAACTGCTACCATTAACCTGCTGCAGAGACCTTGGCTGTTGGCCATCTCATATATGATCTTCACATGAGCGGAGCCAGCTTCCACCCGTGGGACTTATTCTGTGCCCCACCCCCATTTCTCTTAAGTCACTCTGCACATGAGTAGGGTCAGAGTGTCCCGACCACAATTACTGGCCATAAGCTGAATAGCCATTTTTGCTGCTATCATCAGGATTATCTGGTGGCTTAATTACTCTTCCTTTTTACGCCCCCTTTTCCTCGGTCCTGGCTCAGCAGATCGCACGAAAAGGACAAGATGCTTATTCACAGGAAAAGTGTCTGAAAGCTCAGGAACACCAGTGCAAAGATTAAAAAACTGAATGTGCAACGTATCACACAAAACAAATGCTGGTAAATGAGAACACGCAGGCCGCAGATGCAATGTGCATTATTTATAAGAATATTTATGTTCTTGTAACCACTTCCCAGAATTTCCAGGCTTTCTTTGGTAGTTTACTGCACATGCTATGTGTGCTTATGGAGCATGTGAAGTGTTTTCATTTTAAATTTATGAGTCTGCACACTGTATGTACTGTACACAAGCTCCTCCGGCATCATTACAGTGTTGCATACTCGCTCATATTTGCACAAAGTGGAGCATAAACAACAGACGTTTTATGAACATATGACGTTTCAGTACATGCTGTAAAAAATATTCTTAATGTTTTTAATTTCACACATTAGTTTAGCACAGATATTAACGGGAGCTTTGATTTTTAACATACGCCGTAAAATACGCCAACATCTACTGAATGGATTACAATAAGATTTCGTACAGATACCAGTATTAAATATAGCCCTCCAAAAGGAGAAGGCTGCACAAAAGCTTGAAGCTAAACCAGGCACAAACCCACAGGAGAAAAAAAGAAGATAGTCAGAATGAACAGCTGAGAGCTTGACCTCAAAACAGTAAATATACAATCAACTGGTGCATGTAGTGTGCCACACTAGGATGCACTACAACGTAAAAACTGAAAACACTGTGCAGCCACTCATCATACAGTTAAACGTAATGCAATGTCCAAGGAGTTGCGTTGCAGATCCATTTGGTTGCACAATTATTTTGCTCACACCTCTGCAGCTCTGTAGCCTCATTTTTATTCTCAAGATATGTTAATATTGGGATTTCATTGTGTTTCAACTGATACAGAGAAAAATATACCTCTGCACGCATTTGGATAGTCCTACAACAAATCTGAGACATTTTGCTGCCCACTAGATCTTTGTTGGGGCATAATCAGTTCGCAGTGGAGCTACTCCAGACTAGTGTTCCCCAACTAAAAGTTTGTGGACAGGGGAAGATGGGACTCCAAATACAAAAATCTAGGTTTTAAATTTATATCTTTAATTCTGCATGGCGTAAGAGGTCCAAACAAAGCTTTGGGTCGCGTATGAATCATTAACTTCAACACAGAGAGGCAAATCATCCATATTAAGTGGGATTTTAAGTCTTATAAAGTCTGTTCAAGTATATATCTAATTCCCTTTGTTTTTTTACCACAGCGATGGAGCCTGTTTTACAGCCAAACGAGAGCCGAGTGCAGGGAGAATAAATGTAGTGACCGTGTGTTCCGGTGGGCCGCAAGTCCTGAGAAAACAATAACCCAATCAAGCAGTTTACATTCACCGCCCACACACATCACCAGCTTCCTCCTGAGTGCCCCGTTAATTCTTTAGAGTTGAAAATTAGAAGAAGAAAAAAACACCCGCTGAATTTTTGAAACAAAAGAAGAATATGAAGAGTTTATAATGATATAATGATTTTGACAATAGATGAAAATAGTCCACTTGTATGACTGATATTCGTCTGATCTTTTGTGTTTTTATGTTCAACATTTATGAGGGAAAAAAAAAAATGATGCATTTCCTTACAGACTACAGACATAATCTTTTGTTGTCCGTTAACACATCTTATTTAAGTTAGACAATCTGATTTCTACAGTTTTCGACCTTGTGCCGTCTGGACAGAGTGGTCGTATGATGGATAATAATGGACTCTCTTCTCTGTGTGCATTTAATGAGATTACTGCTTTTTATGCATTCCAGTGATTGATGAGCATAGAAGGGGTTAATTGCGACACTTGGCTTTTGAATCAACCCCTCCCACCCGGTCATGCTAAAGATGAATAACGCTGGTTAGGGCTGCACTGACTGGACAGACGTAGACGATGCTGCATCCTGTTTTATGGACTCTCTCTGTCTCCCTGGCACACAGATAAACATGCATATTACAACGATTAGCCTTAAAAAATAAACTGTTTAAAGATTAAACGGGTAAACTCTCCCTCCAGTCAACAAATCCCATAAAAACATTGGATCTATATATTTTACTGTTGTCCAGAAACACTTAGAACACATTTAATTCAGTCCTACATCATCCTGGAGCATTTTAAAGCCTGCGAGAGCTCCCAATGTTTCGTAGTGGCCTAACGCACACGTTCCTCCCTTTTCAGTTACGTTTGCAAATGTGATTTTGATTTTTACCGTTTTATTTGTCAGTTACAGGCTCCACCACTTCAGCGCAAACAGGAATACCTCAACAGCTTTGGAACGGATTCAAAGTTTGTGAAGACATTCATAATCTTCAGAAATGAACTTTAACCTTTGGTAATCTGTGGTCATGCGACGTTTTCTTTCAAAAAAATGCTGAAGCAAATAAAAAACTAGGTCACCCGGAGCGCTGATGTCAACTTTACTTTAAAGTGAAGCTTGAAACTGTATCTCAGTTTTTGCTTGACTTTGATAGACCTTGTAAAACTGGAGATATGATAGTTTTAATTTTGATAATACAAAAATGTTTGCAGGTACTACGCTACGTAATGAATATACCAAAAAAGTCTGATGTGGATCGGGGGAGGGGGGGCACAATGTTTGCCGAACCAGAAGTCGACCGCGGAACATTAGTTTGTATATATAGCATGTTTGTGGTTTTTATTGTAATAATTTAATGGTTTTAGTGTATTTGGGGGCCCAATATGTTAAAGTTAAAGTGGAAAAAAAATATATTATCACATCATATAGATGATGTTGTGGTGGTAGATCTGGTAAACGTACATAAATTCTTCCACTTTTCCTTTAGTATATCAAAGTGGGTTACTTTTTTGTAAAATAACTCAACAACTATTGGATTCATTGACTTTTCATCTGTTTTACATGCATTTACATATTTATCTTTTTAATCACTGTATCAAGCTAATTCAAATACTTTTCATGTATCACACTCAGTGCTTCTTTTTTCTTTTTATAAAATACCTTATAGATAGATAAATAGATTTAGCACAAATTAGGACATGTTAGCATGCTAAAACAAACATCATATTTACGAACATTATGTTTAGTTAGCATTTAGCTCTAAGACCTGACTGGGCTGTAAACACAGTTTGCATTAAACATTTTTTTATTCATATGCATTTGGACAAATGATGCAACTTTTTTTTAATCAACATATATTAGGTAAACTTTCTGACGTTATCTCTCTTTTTGTTAAACCTACAGTTGCAGGACATTTGTCTTACTTGGCAATGGCAACGTCAATCAACAGTCTCTTCTTTAATTGATTTCAAACGAGGAAAAGACACATCAAAGGTTAGCTGTGTTTGTCTTTACCACTGAACACTTTCTCTTTTTGAGTTTGGTTTGTATCTGGAGAATAAGAAACTATTCGTGCACCTACCTTCATTTTATTTCCTGCCAGACGCAGAGAATTCATAGAACCCAGGTTGCTTTCGTAACTCCTCCGCGGTACTCTACGCTCCTCCATACTCCTAGTTGGCTGCAGCTACTGAATCTCAGTTGCTCTCCTCTTCAGCTCTGTCAATCAGTCATTGCTGACAGACATAAAACACATCAACACATGAATGTCACCAGAGAAAACAGATTTACTATTCGGAATAACTCTGGCAAAGGTTTGAACATAATTGGATGTTAATTTATGTGTAAAACTCCCGTACTGTAGCTTTAAATCTAAATGAAAAGATTTTAAATGAAGCAATGTTGTAAAAGTGGGTCCTCTTCATCCTGTCATGATAGAAATGATTAAAAACACCTTCAAGCCCAAAAAAAGTGCATCGCTGCTCAATTTATGTGTAAAATATGAGGAGCACATGTGGAAGGTTAAATACGTATAGACAGGAAAAAAAAAAAGAAAAAAAAGAGGGGGCACTTCTCTCAGACCCTTAAACAATAATCAATCAGTTTTATATTTATGCCCTGAGAGAGATAGAGAGAGAGAGAGAGAGAGAGAGAGAGAAAGTGGGTGCGTAACAAGAGAATGAAGGGATGAGTAAAAGCTCTTTTGGATCACGTACAAGGAAAGGCTTTTACACTCCCGAGTGGTAAATGCACGAAGCTGCCATGTTTGTATGTTCTGCTTCTAGCTGCCATTCACTTGCTGTGCATTGACTCGCGTAGAGAACAGTGATACGATGGATTAAGTTACATAACGTATGTTGGAAATTAAACCGAAGCGTGTCACAGTTTGGCTGCACAAACGCCAACCATGAAAGTCCACATTAGAAAAATGTCCGTATTTATTTACAAAACTGCTCATCTCATTTACATTAACCCGATCAGTTGACCTGTGGATGTTCAGTTGTGAATTAAATATTCAGAGAGTTTCGCAAAAACTGCAAAATGAATAAAACCAAATTTCTTTCATTTTTTTAAAAAGTACTGATGAGTAAATATGGATTCTTCAATGATTCAAAATGGATTTATCTGTATTAGAGATGGGATTTATGGCTCTTTGAGGGGAGCTGGATCTTGTGGATCTGTTCCACAGAGTTTGTCTACCTTTTGGTAGCAGAAGAAATTACACAGCCACAGATTTTGTGCATTGAAAGGCGCCGGTTGAGGATTTTGAGGCATCTGGTGAGGATGTACGTCGAATGCCTCCTTTTGCAGTTTTAAGCATTGTAAGCTGACAGGAGACCACGAGGTAGACACATAATTTGCTGAAGAGATGACATATCTTTTCAGACTTCAATACACTTTGGGATCCTTCAAAATGAATCCCAAAATCAAAATCCCAAGTGTCTCGGGAGAGGGACGTCTAGAAATTCCACGCTTAGTCTTTTCCAACTGTGACTTTAGTTCGGGTAACGGGTGACACAAAAGCAACCCGACAGTAGTCTCCATTTGTCTCTTTCTCAATCTAATCTACTAATCTACAATCTACTCTTCCTCTAGCTTTATTCTTGCCCAGAGCCTCAGAAACATTTCTTGTACGTTTCTGAGATTGTCATTTTTCCTGACCGCTAGAGAAGGTGAGTTCATGGAACCCAGGTTACATTAGTAACTCTCATTTCTAGGTTTCATAGGTTCCTCTATATTTTTAGATACTGTAGGCTATTCCATCTCATAGACAACAATACCAGTTAGTTTGAAGATTAAAAAAAGGTCTTGAATATGTAACGAGTTTTAAAAAACATTATTATAAATGCAAGTAAACAGTGACTCAATAAAGTCTTCACCGTTCCTTTCGCAATGAGCTGAGCAACCAGCAAACGTAGCAATAACCTCTTATAGTTATTGACCTTTTTTTTTT
>JASGAT010329412.1:0-12207 GCA_030220025.1 Chelon auratus | reverse complement strand
CTGTTGGGCGCAAGGACAGAAATTAATTTCGAGAAACAAGTCTCCCCTTGTTGCAAAACGAGGATATTTTGCAAGTGGAAAGTTGCGTATCCTCTTTCTCAGCCTGCAGTGTTCGAGTCTATCCTCCCGTGGAGTGTGCAATATTAGCTGACTGCATCTAGAGGATGGTATTTGATACCCAATCTGTTTTCCACTTCTGTCAAGCCAAACCCTGCAAGGTGTTAAAACATTCACATGGATTCCTTATAGATCCCATTCATATTCTTTCTTTTGGTATGTTGTAGAGCTATAGTCTGACTGATGATCCTCCACAGCGAGAGTACTCAGTCAAAAGAGGGAAAAAAAGCATCTATGGTAAGTATTTTGAGCACTGTATACAAATAGACTGTTCAGAGATGTTGTGTTTGGGTAGCATCTCTGAAGGAGAACGTATACTTTTGAGCTGTGATGAAACAATGATGCAACCACAGGGGAGAAAAAAAAAAAAAGACAGCACTGCAGGGTAAATGTGCACGCAAGGATATCTATACTCGTGTCCACGCATCCTACATGATCCTACTGAATCATGATTCAGACGCTGTGAAAATCAAATATGCACAGAAGATTTAAGCTCCGAGAGGCATACTGCTCCACACACAAGCTGGCTGTGTTCCTCTCTTTGCATTTCATTTAAAGAAGACCAGAAAAAGTGATTACAACCGATGTACAATGTCTAACACCAGCTCGCCGACCCACGATATTTCCCTTAGGAAAACTCCGGTTCAACATCTGAGTGCATGATCACCGGGCAAATTCCAATTTGTTGAAAATCCATTTGTTAAAGCCTCCATAGGTGACATCATTATCAATTCATATCAGTCTTCGGTTACATGTAACGGTGTTACACAGTCAAACTGCAAAATAAAATCACTTATCCGATTTTACGATCAAAATGTTTTGGGATTACAAATGAAATACTGTACATGTCAAGTTCATGCGTAGAATAAAACATCCATTGCACTGACGATGCAAGTCGCAGAGAGTGGACAGACAGTGCGACACCATCATGAATAGGATGGCTTGCATGGCGTCTCCACTTCCGAACAGGCTCATACCTTTGGCAGTGTGGCACACAGTTTAAGCGTTCATGTTCGATTGGTCTCTCATCTGCCAATCGACTCATTGTGCGTTCCTCTGTACAAACTGATTCAGACATGCCTGCAACCAGCCGACCATGCCAAGGTGGGTAGTCGTGTCATTGGACAAGAACGTCTTAACTGGGAAATATGTTCTAACGTGACCTCCTTACACATCACAGTATGTGTCTGAGATATGATTTTCTCTATATTGCTATATTACTCGGTGTCCATCCAGACATAAATAGACACATCAGACGTTAGTAGCCCATGTTCCATCGATGAAATAAGTAGGCTGTCATTTTCCATTTCATTCCATCCTATTCTCGCTCCTCAGAGAGCATTACACCTAGTCTTCAGCATTGCCGGCTTTCGTCTTGTCTTGTATGGCGAGATTTACATGAGAGTGGGATTGTAATGCATGCAAATGTCATTGCGGGAGCCATTTGTAGCTGTGGCTACAAGAAAGGTACATGCAGAATGAGTGGTCAGAAATTCTGTGGAGTCTAGTATCACAGCAAAGACATCTTCATTTGTGTTTGGTGCATGCACAATACGAGGTTTTCGTGAAGAAAATCGAGTCAAAGCTGGGATTCCTCAGGCAGATTGGTGTATGTTTGGCTTCATGGTGTCATTTTCTCATGTGTGATACATTAAATGACCTCTTTATGGCAGCATGCACCAGGTGAAACAACCTAGCAAGGTTGATTATGTGGTCGAGTTTCCTTTTCGTCCTGTTTATTGAAAAAGTGTCATGTTTCATTTGTAAGTGTCAGATCTATTAAAAATAGGTGTTTGATAGCTTGTCAGGATGACAGGTATTGAAGCCAGAACCTAACAACAGTGCCTGACAATGGAACAGCTTCAGAGTTTTCAATTATACATTATTTAGCCTCTGTAGTAGAAGCAAGCCTAGCCTGAACGACACATTGAGAACTCCGCCTGGCAGCGAAATGAGAAAGCCGACATGATTTGCATTTAGTGCCAAGGCTGTTAACTTGTCATCAGCGGCAGTTGACAACTGAATGAAAATAAACATCTGCAACGTGCACTCGGCTGAGTTAAAATCCAATTTAAGTTAGCAGTATGAAGAGGTTTTTGAGACATCCATTATTGCCTTGTTCCTTTGTTGTTGTTGTTGGGTTTATTTTCGTCCTCTCTTTTGCACGTTCGGAGTACGAGTCCCAGTTAATTTATTATTCACTTTTACCTCGCACGCCTCTTGACAATCACCAGCTAGAAATGCTCGCATCCTGACAGTTGCGCGCTGGAAAACGTGACGATGCAGAAATCAGCTTAGTCCGGATTAGCTGGGAAAAGGGAAAGAGGAGTGCTGCTGATAATACAAATATGAACACGCTGACATTCAAAGCACAGATGACGGTTCTGCTGTGCGCTTGTGCCCGCGGTACGTACCATGTGGTCGGGGTTCCAACTTTTTAAGGTTCCAACTGTGCTGGTCCACTGGTGCTGGTAATTTCAGTTGGGGTAATTACTGAACATATTGTGTAATATCAGTTCAGATCTAATATGCGCTCAGAAAGTTAACGAACTGCTTCATCAAGGTTTGTAGTTTGATTTTAACACTCCCTGGATTACTCTGTAACTATGTACTTTGTGTCCCGTTACACTTGGCAAAGACTATTGCACAATATCTGCATAAAACCAAACCAACAGCAAACCACTAGGATTAAATTAATTTATAAATGTGGCAAATGCATTATGTTGAATAAATATATCTCCAATCGTCCTGCAATAGAACAAATTACAACACAAAATAAAAATGTATGTACGCCCACATTTTGCCAACCTACTCACCTGTAATATAAATGACCGTCATCGCTGACATAGTTTACCGACCCGCTGCTCCTGTTTATTCTGATAACAGTATCTTTATGAGCACACTGCACACCCGCTGGGCTTTTCCACAATGAAAGCTTTGTTCGCTGCCTTTTATTCGTTATCTGTTTCCAAGTATCATACATCACCTACTATCACGTAATCTTGTTTATGTGCTGCATGCATGTTTTTACCAGAAGCATGTACGAAATGTATCTGCTTGCTTCTTCTCCTCTTCTCCCTTCTTTGTCTGTCCTCCCTTAATCTTTTTCTGTCTCTCTTCGGAGCTCATACACTTGCAGTGAAATATTTTGCTCTACAAATATTATGCTAGCTCTGACAGCTGACCTAGCTACGTTATACTCTTCAGCTCTGGCCTGAGCCCAGCCAGTAACTGTCATCCGTATACTAATAACCTGGGCCACACTGCAACCTATTTATTTATATAATGTACGTCACATTATTGTAGGAATTGTATGATTTCTTTTTTTGCGTGCAATTTTTAGCATCTGTGATTCTTTGACCTGCTTTCTCTGTCCCGCCTTTGCAATATTGTGCAAGCAACTGTGCCACTGATATTATACTACAGGTTTAAATATTAAAATCATGGTTCCTCTCGTAATAAGAGACTCATTTTGCTCTCTGGCAATTGAGCGGGCACAGCTCCCATCACACCTTAGTGGCGAGAAGTGCTTTGCTTCTCCTCTGCCGTCTTGTCATATAATTCCACCTCAACTGTGTCCAGAGACAGAGGCTCATCTGAGAACAGTGTTACGTTGGTGCAATCAACCACGCAGCAGCTGTATGGGCAGTGCGTAGCAAACTTTGTTTAAGGTCTTCACCCTGGTCGTGGGGATGCATGCTGAATTTGGATAAGGCATTGCCGCGTACACGACGGTTATGGAAGAGAGACAGCTAGCTGGACCAGCCTCCTTTGCATAATTTGAAAGGTGCACAGCACTGAGCTGTCAAGAAGCTGCTGATTACTCAGCAGGTGATAATATAACCTGAGAGAAAAGTAGGCTACGGTGGAATGGGAATCAGTGATTATGTTTGCAAGTTAGGCCACTGTCTGAGCAGAAAGCAAACTTTACGGGACAAAAATAAAAAAAACGTAGATTAAATTGCCTTACTCCTCATAACCAACACTGTGTGTCTTTTTTGGCAAAGGAGATAAAACAACATTTGTTTTTTAGCCTTGGATTTATGACGTGTTTCAGTCAGTAGCCTGCCTCAGAAGATGACAGCACATCTTTGAGTGATGCAGACTATCAAATGTCAGTCAAGCTGTCTTGGGGAAAAAGCAACTAGAGGCTTTTGATCTTATAGATGCTGCTTTCATAAATATATATACATTTACGTATATATACAAAAATGGCTCTACCCTCTTTTGTGTAATTAAAAGTGTGCAACAATGGCTGTATGCGTCATCTCAGGTTATAATTTCTTACACAAAAAAGACTGAGAACGATTCAAAATTCACTCCAAAGCTTTTACGACAGGCATCTGCATATTGCAAAAGGAACAAAAAAAACAACAAAAAAAACAAAACATCTGTTCACTTCTTTTATCAAGAGTCAAGCCAGTGCCAAATAAGTGTTTACCAGGGTTTTTTGAACCTTGATGTCTGAACATCAAAAGTAGGACGTGTGCAGATAACAGTTGTGGTGAGAGATTCAAGAAGATCTGTGGTCTGGCCGGTCAGCTCAGTGTCGCACACTCCAGGCTGAGTCCACCGTCTTTTGAAGTCGGTCTCTTTTAAGCCACTGATGGACACAATCTTGAAAGCGATAAGAGAGATGACTTGATAAGCGTTCTAAATCCACAGCATTTCATGAATGTCCTTTGTATTTGGTGCAAGACTGATAATAACTATATTGACTGCATTGATGAGGAAAACCTTACCACTGTTTTGTGTAAGTAGCTCAGAGCCCATTGGGAACTTAAAGCAGACAAACAATGAAATAAAAACTTACCTGTTCAGTTTAAGTGTACAACTCATTTACTCGAGGGCGACTGATATAGAAGTAAATAACACATTTTTATTCTGAAACACACCTCCGTAGAGATGCACAGACATGAGTCTATGCCCCCTGCTGTGTACCTGCGCCGCTCAGATGCAGGCTACAAACAGCCTCAGAAGCTGCCTGTGATCTATACATAGAAGTGAGGCAAACGGCAAAGGCTAACTTTGATGGAGCATTTATTTATTTATTTATTTTTCAGGCGCAACAAACAATCACACACACGCATGCGTGTGCGTATTTTATGCGGCATAAAATAAGAACGGCAAGAAAGTACGTGGAGAAAGTGAAGTTAGATTGAACATAAATGTCAGAGGCTGATGCATTAGCATTTACAGACCAGTGGGGTGCGGGGGTTGGGGTAACAAAACTAGGAAATGAGGCTTAAAGCCCTGAAAGCCTTAAAGCATGAAAAATATACATCATATACAAGATTAAAATAAGTTGCATGTTGAAATACATATTCAGATTCATCCAGCACAGCTCACATGATCATCCGACATGTGTTGATACGAATCACAAGAGAGTTTTGTGTTGCAGATGCTCCACTGTGGACACAATTTGATTTCTTTTTACCCAGCGAGGGCCAGTGGAAACTGAGATGACGTTAAACCTGAACGACCTCACAGGATGTCATAGTTCATCCTATTATCATTAAAAGATAACGGCGTATTTTAGACACCTCATTCGTCTTCGAGGCGTCCTGTCTATCGGGCAGGCCTGTGCAGACTCACGTATCTCCTCGCTGCCCAGTGGCGCAGATGCAAAGAGATCTGTTTGGCCTTTCTCAGCCATTATCTGTTATTCTGTCTCTCTCCCTTCCTGCTCAGTTTGTTTTCTCTGACTTGGTGCTTTTCTATGTCTGTTAGTCTGTTATATTTTCACCCTTACTCCTGTATTCTGTCGTATCAATTTAAAACAGGTCATTACACTAACTCTCCCGTTTTCCTCTCCTCTCCTCTCCTCTCCTCTCCTCTCCTCTCCTCTCTTTTGCCTCTTTCCTTATGCCGTTGCCACCTCTCCTTTCTCTCGTCTCTTCTCTTTCCTCCAGGTCCTACTTTGTTCTAGGAAATCCAGTCAACCTGGCCCATCTGCATGATTATGCACAGCCTCGCTGATTGGTTCCAGGGAAAATCATTCCACTGGAACATGATGTCCTGGATTGAAACAGCCCACGGAGCAACAACATAACTAACAACTTCCTCTCCAATTTCAAAGCTGCAAACTTTATATCCTCTCATTTCGAGTCTGATCATGAAGTCCAGTCGGTCCTAAAGTGATTAGATACGTTTTTTCCCCATATTGCAGATTACTGTAATTGACAACTCTATCCCTTTGTTTTAAGGCCCGGTGCTTCAGGGATCAAATTCGCCATTAACTCAAAATGAATCTCACACGGTAATTTAATGCATCTGCTGTTAGGTGACAGTTTCATTAACTAGTTTCTTCTTTTTCCCTGACACCTGGATTATCATAAACTACATTCTGGCACAGAAGCCGTTAACACAGTTTCCTCTCTTTATCATATAAAATAGATTGAACCATTACTTTAATCTCTGTTGGCTTGTTACTTTTTAATTTCTTTTTCTCTATCTAGTCACTCATGTATTTTTTTCATCTCATCTTATAATAGGGACACAAAAGTATTACTTTAATAGAAATGTCTAAAACAGGAAAACTTCACTAAATCACTCGTATCATAGGAGAGGGTTGAAATTGTAGTTTTTAGAATTAGGAAAACGTGAGTCTGCTTGAAAGTTGCCGCTTGAGGCTAAATTAACATTTACTACCAGAAACACTCAACCGATGCAGTGCTCTATTGCAGTATTGATAGCGTACTTAAATATACATACAGCTGAACTGCAGTTTTGGGCCAGTCTGTGGAGGCTCCTGGATATCGATATAATACTCTTGAACAAGAGAAGCTCAACAACGCAACACAACCACATACAAACTCAAGGATATATGGAGATTTCTCTCAGATAAAAGCCTACTGTTGTGGCCCGGGTGAATACTACTCCATTATAACTCGTTAAAACCACCCACCCATCATCCATTTCTGCTTATCATGCAAAGGGTCATGGGGGCTTGGAGCGTATCTCAGAGGCAGCATTGGGAAAGAGGCGAGGCACACTGGTTACAAACCTGTTACAGGGGGACAAAATAAAACATTCACACTCACTCCCAGGACCGGTGTAGAATCACCAATCAACCTAACATACATGTCTTTGAAATGTGGCAAAAAGACAGTTGGAGAAAATCCCAGGAGAGGTCGAGAAACTCTAGGCCCCGGCCAGCCAACCGGAGAATAGAACCCAGAGCATTCTTGCATTGAGGTGACAGCACTAACTACCACACCACCATCCTGAAACGAGTGAATACTCAATTCCGCAGTGTACGGTTTCATGGATTCACCTTTTGGAAGATAGAGCAAGTGTTTTTTTTTTCCTTTTTTGTGAAAGCTCGCAACAACCAGTTTATGCCTAAGGCAAAAACCGAATGCTCATCTTACAGGTAATCTCGCCATGTGTCCACTCGCCCTCAGCTGCAGACAGAAGGCCAGTGACGGATGAACACGTGGTTATTTTTCTGCTTCCTGTACAAGTCTTACACACACACATACGCGCAGAGACACACAATGAACACATATTCTCCTATTCCAACTTCTTGTCTGCCAAGTGAGGTAATTGGCCTGACTCAGAGGGATATCTCCTATCTGAGCAGCGGGTCTAGGGTTGCAGATTGCCATGGGTTGCTTTCTCAGAGGACCTGACCCAGCAAGGCTGCAACTTATCTCCTGCTCGGCGGAAGATTCTGCAGCATCCACATGCACAGTCGGGACAGACTTAATGCACATGCAGAGGCAGGTATGAATAAAAAGTCACGGGCATATTTTAAACTCTGGCACACATTCTCGCTTGAGCGCATTCTTCGACATACATGCATGTATTGTGGGTGCACGCACGCACACAGACACACAGGGCTCGCTGTTCTGTTCGCTCTCTTATCTCCCATGTCACCCAGTCAGGGGTAGCCTTGGATGGTGCGTTTGATGTCCAACACTCGGCAAGATTAAAAACAATCAGCAACAATAACAGCAGCAGCCAGAACAACAGCGACGGCATATGGCTATTAAATCTAAAAGGCGTCCATGCATCAAAAGGAAAACTAGATTTCTATCATTAGTATCAACACTATGTGGCTGCTTCAGGGGCTCATTTCAGAAAATATTATTTCACATAGACAACAGATTGGGCCAAGCGATGGGTTGAGAGTGGAATGAACAAATATGCTAATAGGATGACAGGCTGTAATGCAGTGAGGATACATGGAGCGTCGTGCGCAGATAAACAAACATAGAAGGGAGGAAACATGAACTACTAATGATTTCCGATGTTGCAGAACAAAAGAAAGAGAAGGTCGAGTTCAAGCCTGAAAAAACCCCCAAAAAACTGTGAAGTCAGTACGCCAACGTGTCAAGTTTGGCGAATAATGTTGGTCTAAGTCTGAGATCAAAACTTCCCATTCTGACTGTGCTGTGTGGTAAGGCAGGACTCTACTCTGCTGAACAATACAGCCTCTTATAATTTATGAGCCCAGGACCAGACTCCGGCTGCGTGGCTGGTTTCATATAATATTTAACTTCTTGTGTTACTGGCCTGCAGGCCATGCTGAAATCTAGCCGAATCCTAAGTCTACACGTCAAAATGTTCAGACTAGAGAGTGATGCTTACTGGATGTACTTTGCATTATCTATGTTTACACCAGAGAATATATTGCCGTGGCTGCCGCTAAGATAAAAAAACATTTTTTCCTGCTGGATTTACTATCTTACATTGTGCCACTTATACAACACCCCCATCAGCCCAGCGTAATAAGCAACATGTCAGAGGTCAGCCCTTGAGTTATGATTATTGCGACCGCAGGGGAGTATGGAGTGTTGGATTTAGGGTGCAAGGCATGTCTCATTCACCCTTCAGCTGTCACACATCCCCTCCAGAGGCCAAGACTCTGCTGACTGACAGGTGTAAGTAATGACTCTAGTTCAGGGGTCAGGAGTCAGCATAAGCACAGAGGCCAAGCACAGCTGCATGCAACCTTTGATATACATAGACCTCCCTGAGAACTCCATCTCTTAGTGAGTTACCATGTAGGGTAGCTGCAGATGTAGCGCCCGTGAATAAAATATGTAAATGAATTATCTAAAAATATGTTTTTGATGCTGTGATTTTGCTCCACTTTGCATTTTGACTTTGCACTGATGCGTGTAAAATAATTTGGACTTGGTTTATTAAAAAAAGGAAAAAACATTTTCACTTCAGAGCTGATTTAGATTTTTTCAGTTATTTTTCAGCACGCAGTACGTGATGCAGTTCGCCCACTCCGCACCAGAACAGAAGGGCGTAACTTTTGAAAACAAGATGGAGGACGCACATGGTAGATGGAGGGAAGGGGGCAGAGCTCATTATGGCGCAACGCATTCCAGAAAGTGAGAGATCAGCCTGGAGGCCCTCGGCAGCTGACAGCAGCTGCATTTCCCAGCCTTGTGAGAACCATGGAGACGGTAAGTGGAGAGGACAGTAGAAAGGGAGGCAGGCTTGGGAATGGGATGGAGGCGTCCGGGGGGACTTCGTTATCATTTGGTATTCCTCTTCTCCTTTCATCACTCCGGATAATGCCTCACATGTGGGCGAAGTGGGAATACCGAGGTATCAAGGGGAAGGGCTGGTTGTTGGAGTACGGAGGGATCTTGTTTTAGGTACGCGGAATTCTGGAGCGCATTGAAGTTGTGAAGGCGCCGCCCCTCGTACCCGCTCACTGCTCTCATTCCTCCAGGCTTTTTGAGCTGCTGCAGATATCTGATTTGGAACAATTGCAGCTTTTACTTCCTGAATGTGCACAATTGACAGTAATAACCTGTAATAATACATGTGATAATAAATTAATAATTCGAAAAAAGCATTGTTACAGTACATCTATCAGAATCTCACACAAAGAAGGCACAAGTTCTACCTTGTACCTACTCAGTGGCAGTAGATGTAACTCATAAATTATAAATCTTTGGTCACTTTAATCCCTCCACTGGCATAGAGAGCGAGGGGAAGGTGACATGCCTCTGAGGGCATCTTGGAGAGAGACCAACTGAGAGAGGGCATTCAGATGGATGCCTGTCTATAGCAATTACGCTAACCAAAACTATGTGTGTGTTTTGGCTGCAACTGTGAGCTGAGCCTGTTGTGTCCCTCTCCACTGCCTTTAACAACGATCGACTCTCCCCTGAGAGCCACTTAGTCCGTCCTCCATCCAGCCTCTTGAGTTACAGCTCACCCACACACATGCTCCCATCAGAGGAGCTGCCATCTGGGCACTCATACACACGCGCACGTAAGTGCTAACAAACACACACAGAAACATTAAAAAGTGGACAAGACTGTGCACCTATGGCACTACACACAGCACTGACCCTAAGAGGTCAGAGATGGCCCGTGCAGATATTAATCATTTTTCCACGCTAACTCTGCACAGTAATTACAGCAGTGGCCTCATTCTAGTGGCATTTGCTAAGTGGGTAAAATGACTAGGGTGATTTCAACATACACCTTAAGTCTCTTTCATCCTACACCACAATAATTAATTCTGTAAGAATGATGGCATGTGGAGTGTTTCTTTAGTTGCTGCTTGGAAGTGCAACTTCTGTACATCGTGTCCACGTTGCTAAAACATTATGTTCTGTGGTGTTTTTACACTGTTTCTATGTGGATTTAGATTGAATTTGAGTCGTGACGTGTGAGGTGCTGCTTTATGTTTCAGTACTTTGCATTTTATTTGATAGTTGAAAGTAGGGAGACAAAATGGGTGGAAATAGAAATGGAGAAGAAGTCTTTTCGATATTGCAGTCACCAGGCCTCCAGTCTGTGGTGTCATTATTGCAAATAGTATCACTCTGTTATATACAGTGGCTATTCTTTTCCATTTAACATTGCAACCTGAGAGACCAAGGTTGCTGCAATACCTCCAGTACTGACAGTGTAGGAGAGGAATGGAATACATGTAATGGAGTTGCATATTTAAAATAGCAAAATAATGGGTAATTAAAAAGAGGGAATCTGAATACAGGTAAAAAAAATATGATTAGAAATGATCTGATTAGAAATTTGAAATCCATCTCACATTTCTCATCAAAATCTCTTAAATGTATCCGCACCACAGTAGGCTATGCACATTGTATAAGCTGCTGTCTATGCCTCAGGACGGAGTTGACACACAGCCAGGGCAGAAATTGATCTTTGTTGGGGAAACTTAAGGATCAGTTCACATTCACAAGAGCAAAAGAGACTGAAAACAAAACAAACAAACAAACAAACAAAAAAGACAGACAAAGAAAGAAGTTGATCGCTGATCAAGTTTCCAACTATATAATGTGAGTTCCACACTCATCCACACTGTTACATGTAACTGTACAAAGTGGAAGCAATCCAAAGTATTTAAAATTAAGTTATACATTTGAGTAACATAACGGAATAAATAACATAATACCTTTAAAAGCACATGTTCTGTAATCTGTAGTTAGATACGTACATTTTAGAAGTAACCCTCACTGAGTACTTACTGTTTAGGATTGAACTGACACAATTGTGATGTTTTTAAATCAGTTCTGTAAGAAGGACAGTTTATCTACGCACGTCACAAGATTATGTGTTGTACACAGATCAACCACATTAAAACCACTGACAGGAGAAGTGAATAACATTGACCATCTCGTGACGATTCAGTGTTCTGCTGGGAAACGTTTGGACCTGGCATTCAAGTGGATATTACTTAGACATGTACCACCCACCTAGACCAGACCAGATACCCCCAACCCATAGCAATGACAATCCTTGATGGTGGAGGCCCTCCCCAGTAGGATGCAGAATGACACAGGCACACACACAAAAACGGTTTAGGAACAACTCAAAAAAAAAACAAACATCAGAAACAGCACAAGGTGTTGACCTGGCCTCCGAATCCACTAGATCAGGGATGGGCAACTGTACTCAAACCAAGGCGGATTTTTACCAGTGCCCACTGCTGGTAGTGGTGAGGTAGAGTGGGTGTACAGGGGAAATGTTGAACTGTTTCTTGGTGTAAAAATGCACAAATGAATAAAAAAAAAATAATAATAATCATAGTGTGGTTATTTTTTGTTTGCTTCAATAAACACACACACACACACATATATATATATA
>JASGAT010329394.1:0-10522 GCA_030220025.1 Chelon auratus | reverse complement strand
TTTTTCCCGTAAGTGTGCGATCAAAGAGCTTTTTAGTGTCATTTCAACCGTATATACCTGGTGCAACACATAGTGAGATGAGAGGACGTTCCTCCAGGACCATGGTGCTACATGAAGACATGACTAAGAACAATACAAGGGACCCGTGCAAGCTGATGCAGACAATACAAAACAGTGCAGACGGTGCAGATAACAGTGTTAAAACAAACCAACTTCTTTACTAGTTGCTGCCTCTCAGTCAGTATTTAACCTCATTCTGCACATCTAACAACAATCTCCAGTGATAAAATCTCAGTATTTTTCTTTTAAATTGTGTCTGAGAACGGCGGGAAAACCGTTCCAAGTTAAAGTCAATCAAGACTCCTTTAGGAAGCAGCTGACACAAACCAAGAACCACAATGCCCCTGGTTTGTCTGGGGACTTTTGTTCATGTTGCTTTCCTCATTTCTTGTTGCTGTATTTTCAGCTCTCAAATTCATATTTCTCATGCTATTTCCATCATGTCTCCAACTTCTCCTTAATTCCCATCCCCTAATTCACTTTTTCTGGTTGAGGGAACGGAGACCAACTAAACATAATAGCTCTCGCTCTCTCTGCCCCTGTCTCATTCAGCATCTTAGCCTCCTGTTTCTGCCAGGCAGCTCGACTCTATCAAGCTGTTTGTTGTGACTGTATTATGGGAGGAACCCATCTCGCCTCAGCTTTCAGTCGGGCTGTTTGGTGCGTGCCATGGCGACCCGACGGGCGTTGCGTGATTGATCGCACCATTGCAGTGAGGATTACTATGCCATGATGCAGAGGCAAATTAATCATTCTGACACCGTGGCTGACATGTAATTTCTCCCCTGCAGGCGTTAGCAGGGTGAAACCTCCAGCAGGTGGAAAGTGCAAATATGAGCAATGTTTACCCCATGGAGGTGGAGTCGCATTCAGACCTCGGTTATTTACATGCGGTATTAACTTTTAAAGGTAAAGATAAAGAGGTAAAGAACTTTATTGTCATTGTAGCAGAGCAACATTGAAACTGGAGAGGTGTCATTATTATCGGGGATATCGGGAAATGACGGAGACAAACAAAAATCAAGGTATAAAAGGTATAAATCTCTGCAGGTTAGAGTGACAGATGCAGTAAAGAGCTGATTACAATAGCATCCCAGTACATTTTCTACAAATTCTTAAGAGTTAGTTGTACAAAAGTGTGGTGTAAATCATACTTTTAGCTTCTGCTGTGAACATAATGTGATCCTCCTCTCTTATCGCAGCCAAGCAGGAACCTCTGAAGCTAAAAAAAATGGAGCTAACGTGAAAACGCTAAAAGCTGCAGTTCCTCAAAAGTCCACCTGAGGACAGATCCAAAAGTGAGTAATTATCTGCAAAACATTCTTTAATAAAAACATTACCCATGCTGACAACATCCTAATTGTACAGTACCACTGTAAAAAACAACAAAAAAAGCCACTTGAACCTACATAGACCTGCATCCAGACTATAGAGGAGCAGCAAAGCTCATTCTCCAGCTCCACCTTCTTTTTACTAGTGGTTCTAAAGAGTGTTTTTATTTATTTATTTTTTTTTTAATGTGCAACTGAGCTACTGCGACCAAGCAATGTCCCTTGAGCACCAATAAAGTATCTTAATCTAAGTCTAAGTTAAAATGTCCATCTTTAAAGCAAGAAATAAACATATTAGGAAACTGAAATTCTCCTTTCACGACATCTGTACGGGGGAGAATCTTAATATAACCCACCTGTTTAAATTATATCATAGCTTAATGTTGCTGTTTGAGAGACAGGTGGGTGTCAGCCTCAGCTTCACCTCTTTAACCACTTTTAAATTAGCTGGTAGTTAGGTGGAGTGAGGTGCTGACGGCTGGAGACGCCACTCTGAGCTTCAGAGTTGATTTTCAGAAAACCTTTGAAGTCTTGTCTAACCTTCTGGGCATTTGTGCAACTTGGTTATATAAAGACAGTAGTTTGAGTTTGGGACGTATATCGTTTTTAGGTTAGCGGACATTGTAAGGGAACAAGGTTGTCGTGGTTAAAAGAACTGGAAGAAAACTGTTTTGGCAGAAGTTTATTTGAAATAGTTTTGAATGTTAGTGCATTTAATCTTAAAATGGTCAGTAAGGGGGCGGAGATAACATTTTGACTTTGGGACTTTTAAAAGCAGTCAAGGATATTCCATAACACGCCCAAGGAACAATGAAGAAAAATGTGCTGCTGATAGATACTGGCAGGACCAAGGGCCTTTTCTGAACCAATCAGATTATATTTTTCTTTAGTCTGTCACATACAGGGGACCAGTAGCAGAGCTCTGTGATGTTGTCTTTGTCCTCTGAGCTGTATCATTCATAAAATAGAGTAATATTTTTCTCTTGGTCTAATTCTGCCAATGAAACAGTCAAAAACTTTCACTTCAGAGGATTTTCCCATCATTCTTATATGCAACGTGTTCTCCAGTAGAGTTTCACTGACTCAATGTCATTTGAAAAGTCAGCAGCGTCTTCAGAAAACGTCTCTGTCTGCCGTCCTTTGTCACAGCGTCCCCGGCACTCAGCAACAATATGATAAAACGTCCTTTCCTTTCACCAGCCTGTCACAGAGTTCCTGATACGGGCTAACAGGGCCAAAGGCCACGCTCAGACCAATCAAAAACGATTGTGCGTCCTGTCCGTTAGATGGGAGACGGCTTGTATCGGTTGGTACTGCGCCGCCTTGGTGCGGCTGGTCTGTTCTCGGGTGAAAAATCACTGTCATTTTCACTACGATTTGTTGCCTGAAGCCTGCAGCGTTGCTCGTTCTTTATTTTGTCTGGTTGTGGAATGAGGGCAGCACGTGAAGGGTTGATCCTGTCAGACAGCAGTAGACGGTAAAGCAGAGAGAAAAAGACGTTGAGAGCTGAGATATTTCAGAGAGTTTCATGACCTGAGGTGATACAGCTCCACGGAGGACGTCAGGTGAAGGGATCACATTAAAATCACTGCTGTTCATTGACTAGTAGTCAGCCAGTCAACAGCAACAAATAGCCAGGAAACTAATCAAACTGCCACCAAGCACTCAACCAACAAGTAAGACAGCCTCTCAGCAAACCCAACCAACACTCTAGTAAACAAACCAGACTGTAATCAATATAACCAATAAACTGACCATAAAAATGTTGGTGTATAATCTAGTTTTGTCTCAGAGTCTTGAAGGCAATGACCCCATTTAATAGTTGCACTTTGATTTCATTTAATATTTCATTTTTCTTACCCTTTAGCAGAGCAAAACCTGCTGTAAAACTGTCTTTCTTCTACATTACTGGAAATACCAAAATAAATGTATCACTCAGGTATACTAGTTGGCTTTTCTTGTTAACTGTAAATGTCACAATATATATCTGACCCTACAAACCCATTTTTGAGAGAGGTAAATAAGGAATACCAAGAGATAGTGTCTCACTGGGCAATGGGAGGTTGGGTTGAACCTAACCAGCATGTCTTTGGACGGTGGGAGGAAGCTGGAGAACCTGGAGAGAACCCATGCAGACACAGGGAGAACATGCAAACTACACACAGAAAGGAACCATGGATTAGAACCCAGAATCTTCTTGCTGTGAGACAAGTATGTATTTTTGCACTTTGCAATTTCATCCCGTGGGCCAGTAGGCTATGTTTGACACCCCTGATTCAGATGCATCAAAAAACTGAAAGGAGGGGTAAACATCTCAAACATTAAAATACCTCCATCTCCCAGGAGAATGAATGAACAGACCAAACCATTACCTGTTATCTTCCCACCTTTTCTACCCGTTCACCTGGTCTCTGAGGGCCAATCAGGGACGTCCTCAGGAATTAGTGCCACTTATAACCAGGTGAGAACTTTTACCCCTCATTTGGAACAGAACATGAGTAAATGCTGTCAATTGTTCAAATTTGCCCTTTCCAAAGGCAAAATCAAAACGCATTCATACAGTCGATAGCAAAACAAGCTACAGCATGGACTAACAGAGCATCATTTTATAGGAACAGGCCGCCCAGAGAATTCAAAGGACAACATTTTATTCAAATATCAAAAGGTTCAGATAAATGGTCGTCGTATGAGTGACAGGAACATTCACCTTCCTCTCGAGATACAGTCTCACAAACATTCAAGGAAATTACCCTTTAGGAATGGAGACAGCTGGCTCTTTGACAGATAAACAAATAAGAATCAGTGAAAGAAAGGCTAAAGAGAGAGGCTAAAGATACAATTAAGGATGAAACAAGAGCGTAAAAGAGAGATAAGAAATGAAACATCTGTTTCAAAGACGGCTGTGTGTGCAGCATGTCTGCCTGAACATGAAGCTCTCAGCATCACAGATAAATGCACACGGTCATGCACATGGACAAACAGACAACATACACACATTTACAGTCACACTCCGTCGCCTGTTCTGAATAATAGTGTACATGTGAGTATTATGCTACTGCAGCTACAGGAATGAGGAGCTCCATTTAGAACCGCAGACTTTAGACGAGAGAAACCTGCTGCTTTCACTCGTCGTTCATCTCCTCGTAGCCGACAGTTGGTCTCTAATGGACGTCCCAGGCAGGCTCTTGTTGCCGAGGTAACCCCCTCATGCATTTTGCCATCCCAGATGTTTCCGAGAGAAACAAGCGGAACATAAAACAGCTGCTAGCGTATGGACGGGGCTAGCTAGAATCAAAATCGTGGATGGTGTTTCCATGTGGTAAACATTTGTGTAATTGCTCTTGCATCATGTCAATCAACCACATCCGACGCTCCCATTGGTCATCGCCTCAAACTCGAGGTTGGTTGCCCTTTAGGGTTTGATACTCTTTTCTTTTTTGGTCCTTCCATCCACCCTGACCTCCTCCCTTTTGTCTTTATGGCTCTATAACAACGTCACACCATTTCCTCCTTTGCTCCCAACGGACCGGAGTCATAATGACTTTGTCACTTCATGTATGCATGTTCATTCGGGGGCGTTTGCTGAAATGACTGATGCTTTTGTTTTACTTGGGGGCGGACGACAGCGCCATAAATTACACCTAAGTGATATAAAATGTTAATTACATTAATATTGTAACACTTTCAGAGTAGCTACATTAGCAGTTTCTCTCCTCATCTGTTTCCTCATTTCCTCTTCTATAACACTCTTGCAGTCTCTCTCTCTTGTTCTCTCTGTGATATATCAGCGTCCCTGAGAGAGGCAGCAGAGCCCCCAAAGTAATTTATAGATGCACAGAATCCATTCTGCTTTCGCTGAATACATATTTCCTTCGTAAACAGACCACCCCATTAGCATACTCCTACAGTATTTCTTACTTTCTCTTTGTTCGAATCTTTCTTTGTGTTTTCATTCAGCTGTTGTCCGTGCAGCCACACACACACACACACATTCATGCAGGCCTGCACACATCACACATGAATGTGTGAAATCCCCATAAATATGCACATGCATGCATAAAAGGTTAATTTAGTCAGGGGCAGTGGCATACAAATGAAGCCGTGCACACAAACGTACACAAACGCTCGTCGATAAGTAATTACACTGCAAGAAGATTATTTATTTTTTTTCTCCAGGAGGTCATAATTCAGTCGAGCCTTTCTAATACACCACCTGGTTTGTTTACAAATGTGTCGGCTCGTAAAAAGTGGATCGGTCAACGGGACGCCCCGCAACGCTGAACTGTGTTCTGGGTGGGGTTTCAGGGGGAAACGACATAGCAGTCTCAGTCGGACTCAACAGTTAAACCCAATCACCATTTTTCAAAGGTGCCTTTCGTCCTTTGAGCGTCTGCAGATCATTTGAGATTCTGTCATCATTTCAGGCTTGGTAAACAAACAGTGGCTGCAGCAGATGTTCTGAATGACAAATGCTGGTGGAGGTGTGTGTGTGGAACTGTGTGTTCTGAGCATAATATAACCATTTGTGACTGCCCTGGCAGGCTGCTTGGTTTGTTAGGATTGGGTAATTTGTTTCAGTTAACCTTACTGTATGACTGGCTGGGTGGATGTTTTGATGTTCAGTTGATCGCGATGAAGTCTAAGGTTGTTGAAAGGTTACAGATAGTTTTGCCTTTTGTTTTTGGTCTTTACTAACCTTTATATTCAGGCTGTCTTTTTAGCTGTTAGGTTATCCGCCTGCTAAACTCTCTCTCTCTGGTTTATTGTTTAATGCTGAGCAGACGTTTTAAGTTTTTTAAGCTCATTCACTGAAATCACGTCACTCAGAAAACTAACGGGAGCTGCTTCAGGTTCAGGTGATCAAATTCTGCAAGTTCCTCACTACAAGCCACTTCAGTTGACTTCTTTATGTTGTAACTTGATGCATTGTTGGTATAAAAATACTGATTAAATACTGACCTAACTCCTCAGAACTGGCTCTTAAAACCAAACGAGACCAAGATAAAAGTAGAGAAATTAACAACGAGCTATGGTACAAAGGCCAAGCGTAGTCTAATCCAATGTAAAATCGTATACCTCACTCACTGGGCGAGACTCTACCGGGTTTATTCTGACATTAACCCAACTGGTGCCAGGATGCCAGAAATTCACTGATCTGGTCTCGACCCTCTCTTTGTAATTATTGGTCCAATATATTTAAAACGCTTTCACAGGTACTCCAGTGCTCTATATTGCTCTGCTTGTACAGCACTTTGGGTCAACTGAGGTTCCTTTTAAATGTGCTTTAGAAATAAACTTGACTTGACTTTCTTGATCCAGTTGCATCAACAGAACTTTTGGAATAATACCAGTTGCAGCAATTTCCCCAAAGACTAAAGCTGGTAGTCCTCCTGACCCTTGTAAAGAGACGGCTCAGACTACTTCATTAAGAGTCTACTTCTCTTCCATCCTACGAGAACGCAAATGTTCTTCGTTTCAGTAAATTAGAAAAGATTAAATGCACTTTGCGGGTGTTCACGGATCAATTTTATCAAGTACTACAACCCCTTTTTCTTCATATCAAAACTCTACAGCTGGTCCAGATTCAGTGAGGTGTATTTATTCACTTTTTGTCAGCTCAATTACTTATTGAATGTAGCCCTGAGCTCGTAGCACTAACAGTGACACGTTTTTTATTTATTTTATTTGTATTATTAGTTTCTGTACCATGTCTGGTAAAGGTATTTCAATTAGTCTGACTGCAGTTGGATTGCTGTGTAGTAGGTCTCCATTCTTAACATTTAGCTAGTCACTTGGTTGGTGTAGTGTGTTTTTTTGGGTTTCTGTCTAAAGGTAGGAACAAACCAAACCGGCTTTAAAGAACTGCTGGAATCCAGGCCAACTGTGACAGTGTCTCACGTCTCCTGTGTCATATCCTTGGGTACTTTGCTGTTTCCTTTACTTCACCACTTCAGTTTCTGTCCTTGTGCACTAGCTCATTAAGCCAATCAGACTGAACTCTGTGACCATCCCGTTCTGCTGCCGATTTAACAGGAATGCTGAACGGCAAAAGCTGCAGACAAGGGGTCCAACACGTGCTAATTTTGCAGGACACACAACCAAAACAAGGGTCATAGACAATGCTGGTTTCATAGTAGACTGGTTGGTTGGGTAGTTGGTAAACTGTCTTTCTGGTCATGAACTACAGCAAATGAACAAATGAGAAAAAAAACTCATCAGTTGTGTTTAAACTGTGACAAAAAATGGTTAAAAACTCATATTCTAGCTCATCTCTAGTAGCAGAGACAGACTACTCCTCCTAAAACTCCCTGCAGTGATGCCGGGCGTGCTCGCTGATATAACAGAATCGAAACTTATTTGTAACTTTGCTTGAGATTTAAACTGAACCAGGGAAGGGTCAGTGATTCCCTCGAGGTTGTACACAATCACGTCGCAGCTCACAAAGACTTGAAGGCGTGGAGACGAAGGAGGAGATGAGGATGGATGTGTTTTATTTGAAGAAAGTGGAATATGAACGTGGAATGTGACAGCAGCGTTAGTCCGGGGTCTGACTGGATGGCAGCCTAATTGGCTGTCTGCCGGCTTTCCTGCGTGGCTGCAGGCTGCTTGGTTATCTGGTTCCTGCTCTAGTCGGAGATGATGAGCAGTGTCTTGAGAAAAGATTCTGGCAGCTCTGAGTGCAGCACAGCGCAATCTGACAAACCTGCCTCACGGAGGAAACTGATGTCGCTAGGATGTGCCCCGCATTGCTCTCTCTCTCTCTCTCTCTCTCTCTGTCTGACGCCATGGCAGCAATAGTTGATCGGTTTCTGTTTATTCTGGTGAGTCAGAATTAATCCAAAGAGTCATCCTGAAAGTTTGGCTATGACTCAGTGTTTTCTTGTTTATGTTTGTGCACAAGAAAAAGTTATAAAACTTCCATCATGCACCCCTTTAGACCAGCTACCTTACCTCAGTAGAACCATATAAGATAAAGAATAAGAGCAGCATTAATGAAATCAATGAAATCAATGATGTTTACACCATTAGAAAACACAGAGATGGACCTTGTAGACCAGATTTGACCTGAGGATGTTGCTATGATCTTCTCTGATTGGCTGAGAGCAAACCACATGCTTCTAAACCTCACTGGTAAAAAATGTCTCTGATTGGTTGGATGACTCAGCTCCATCAAATGTGGAGTTATCAGTTATTAATTAAAATAACAGACCTTTTTCACAGCAGATAGCTTGACTTGTCACGGCAGACCTAGGGTTAGGGTTAGGGTTAGGGTTACAGACCACTTGTATTGTCTCAGTTCCATTTAGTGTCCCAGTAAACCATGACAACGAACTAGCGTGTATGAAAGCAGGACCTCCTCTAAGTCCACAACAAAAATAAAGCTAATAGGTGGTTTAGACTTCTGCGTTGGGCTGATGCCGTAGCTATGGCGACAGTGCAGACCCTACATAGACCCTAGCTTCGTAGCCTGAAGTGCACCTCCCCAGAAATGTATCTATGCGTCGCAGCGACGCAGTTCGCAGCTCTTCAGTATTTCTGGCTGCTTCTCCATCTCCGCAATTTTCGAATTGATTGTTTTGGATCAATAAAGATGGAACACATGGAGGAAAGGTTCATTGAGGAGGTTCAGAGATACAAACATTTGTAGGAATTGTCTTCAGTCTCCATTGTTGAAAGTGAAACAGGAAGTAGAAACAAAAATGAACCTGACAGGCAAAAAAGACACAGCGCCAACTAGTGTTTGGGTGGAGTTGTTACAGAGCGAGACAGACTGATACAAGTATAAATGACTCGCACCAACGTAGGATACGTACGTAGGTCACGGAGTCTATGTCCCGTAGTACTTGAAAAGAGCCTTAAAGCTTCTGGACTTGGTTGGGTTCTCTTGAAGATGTTTCATCCATGTGGCTTCCTGGTGGATAATTGGTGAAACATCTTCACAACCATGACCTGGGAGACTGAGAATCTACACAAACCTCCTCTGACTTAAATGTGTCATCATTAACACACCTGCGCTATGCTCCCAAGACAAGTTTTAGTCTTTAATCTTGAATATTGCAGCCTTGTTTTCATCTTGTGAACTTCTTTGCTCTTGTTCAGACGAGATACTAGACTAAACCGATCGTCTAAGAGTAGTTTAGGTTCCTAAAACGAAAAACTTTATCATATAGTTTTATATGTAAGTCAATTTAAGCGTTGCAACGTCATAAATCATCCCAAACTTTAATTCCTCGTTCTGTTTGTTTCACCTCAGGAGTCAGATCGTGCGTTTAACATTGCAGCCTAGTTTTTTTTTGTTTTGTTTTGTTTTTTTACCTCGGAACATCACAGCCTCATTTCTGCGAGCGAAACATTATTTCCCCATTTGCATGCTGTAACCTCGTTGGTCCATGACGGATGAAGAGTGTATCCGGGTCACATCCTGGAGGGCATGCAGAGCCAATTGCTGACATATATACGTGTCGGGGAGAGATAGCCGAGGCCCCAGGTTGGCTGCAGATGAGGCCCTGGGCTCCTGTATAGGCAGACGGGCGGGTTGTGGGAAGCTAACGAGAGGTTAAACAGAAAGGTTTTTCCGACCATCTTGTGTTACCTCTCCCCACAGACCGGCCTCATGCCACAAAGCATCGTCTGGCCTCTCCAGCATTAGACACTCAGACCCCTGCTGTGTTTCCAGTTTCATAAACCTCCAGCTGGACTCAGCTCATGGTCAGGTAAGAGTAGCTTCAGTGTCGACAGTAAAACTAAAGCAACATTGTGAGCTGTTATTAGACTCATTCAATCTCAGTGAGTCGCCCCATCACCTCAGCTCTTCATATTCTACATTTGTAGGGTAACCTGGAAGACACATCAAAGTATCATTGTCTACAAATTTTTTACAGGGTAAATTTTGGTCTGCCGGACCAATGAAATTGTTTGGGCGGGGCTTTATGTAGTGATGGGTTACAACAAAATGACTCAGATTGGTTGGAGGACTATCCAGTTGGGTGCAGATGTATTTTTTTTTTCTATCGGTTGAAACATGTCCCATAAATCAAGTGTTAGCAGACTCATATTTGGATAAGTATTGAGTTAAGGGCTCAGGAATTTGAGCAACATACCTTTAATGTGTTTTCCCACAGGCCTTTGAG
>JASGAT010329356.1:0-28096 GCA_030220025.1 Chelon auratus | reverse complement strand
TAACACTCCACCACTGCTCCTCTTAGGTGGGAACCTCTGCCGCCGCAGCCACGAATGCGTGCATGTGTTATAATTACGTGCCCGACACATATTTCTCATTTACAGCCGCAAGGGTTACCACGGAAACGCAAACAGCCGATCAGGAGGTGACATGTTTAAAAATATGACACCTAAAAACTGCTCATGCCTCGTCTTCACATGTGTTCGTTCCGACCGCTCCCGTTAGGATGTAGAGAATGTACATATTGTGCACGGTGGTGGATGAGAGGTGTGGTGTTGTGTGCGTGCGAAGAGGGCGGGGAGGAGGCAGGAGGAGGGAGATGTGTTGAGAAAGGGGAGATAATAGGAGGGAGGGGCTGATGATGAGAGCGTGGATGGTTTCTATTTTTAGCCTGCATGTGTGATATATGCCAATAGGTGTTCACACCACGGAGTAAGAGAGACTTTGGCAGACTACGCCTCTGTGTGTTTTCACATCTGAACCGTGAAATCTTTACTTTGTGCGGCGTCGTTAAATTGCCTTTCTGTGTAGATAAAACCCCCGTATCTAATGTAATTACAGTCCATTTTTCAGATGAGCAACTGAAGATAACTGTTGCCCTCAATATTTTCTTTTCCTGCCAGGAGGCAAAGGTGCCGAAAGCTTCCATAAAACCACATAAATTGAATGCGTTAAAATGAAACTGAATGCACAATGCAAACTACGGGGAGAAAGGGGAAAAAAAAAATTCATATCATGATGAAATCAAATCAGGATTATACCCATAAAGTCATTCAATCACTTCTTAATCCCAAAATGACTGGGATTCAGAGCCACACACACACACACACACACACACACACACAATAAAGATGGATTAAGCGACATCAATCAATAAATCCAGTTCAACAGTAACGTAGCCAGGAATGTTTTTTCTAACACCATACTAAGCACAACAAATGCCCTCGGAGTAAGACACTAATATGAGTGATGGCTCAGAGAGAGTCAAATCAGCTGCGGCCAAATTACCATACCAATAATAAATGGGACTTCCCGTTCTGCGATACATCTTTGTACTGTAATGCTGCAGTGCAGGGGCCACAACCACTTATTGGATTATACCGCTATCACATCCATCACCCCGTTCTGCGACCGGCCTCCACTTACTAAAGCATTTATCTGATGATCCTCTCATAAATGGCCTGATGAATTGCGCCGTCCTCTGACGTTGGTCTAATCATAACTGCATCTGTCTCCAACGGAGACCATCTCGTGTCCCCTTTTCTGTCCCAGTCTTTCTGAATCGCTCTCGCGAGGGGCTGTCGTGCACCAATAACAAATCCGAGCGTGACTGGCAGGAATGGAGTTATTCAGGGAAGAGTGTTGTACCAGTCTGCGTTGTAGCTGATACATCATTGCAGTTTTAATATTCAGGGCAGTAAGAAAAGACCACATCTTGCTTTGAGCTAATTGCTAACATGCTCATGTTTAGCAGGTCTAATTCTTGTATTTCAGGTGCGATGTCAGTGGACATAAAGTACAGCGACTGATGGAGTGGATGTCATTAGTTTTACATGCATTTCATCATTATGAAAAGTGGGACAAAGTTAAATCTTGACCTGATGAAGGCTCTAGAGGAAAAACGGAGGATTATCAAATTTACCAAATTCCACGGCATTCCATTAAACACCCGCAGGGATGTTTCTCTCTGGGCCAAAGTGACCGATTGCCATCCCACACTGCCGTGCCGGCATGGTTTAAAATTGCAATATTTATACTTTAGGTATTAATGTTGGCCTCAGTCTGTTCTGATTATGTCAACACCCCCAGGTCTTGTTGGGCTCCGGCTGGAGTCGCATCCCGCTAATAAAATCACTGCAGTCTTGTTTTGTTCATCTGTTTAGTCTTCACACCCGTGGGGGACGCATAAAAGATTAAGGGGCAATCACGACCGGGGGTACTAAAAATAGCCATAACCAAACCTCGGAGTACAACAATTACAGCTGCAGTCGAACAACAACACGCGCAGGTGAAGCAAAGGGAGGATTTACAAGGTGTTGTGCGTTAGACCTTAAAGCTTCTTCATAACCGCTAAACAAACATGATGAAACTGAGAGGGAGAATACGATTTTCCGTAAGGCGACGCAAACATCATCTGATATTTTAGGACAAACACAGATTATTTTGATAGCCTGTGATGGCAGGCAAACAATTCGACTGGTTAGGCCAACACGCCTCTGCACACCGTGGAGTCTGAAGCACAGAACATGCTTTATTTTTCTACAAATTTTAAGACTAATCTGCAAAAGATATTTAACCACTCTGCTGAATCTGCTTCATCTTTGTATCCATATACTGCACACACAAACGGAGCCCTGCATGTATGCACAGACACATGCACAAACACGCACACACACACACACATTTGGCATGGCAAACACTCAATAGCAGCCATCTGTGAATTTCTAAAACCATTTGGCCAGGTTCTTGGTATCAGACTGCTTGTCCATGGGGCCTGGCTCAAATCTGTTACCGTTTCCCAGCATGCCTTCTGTATAGAACACACATCAATGACCTCTCGGCTGGAGACTGGAGCACAGGCCAAGTTTACGAATAAGAGCTGCTCTACAGGGAGAGGAAAAACAAACACACAGACACACACACACACGCTTTTCTACCACTGCTCTGCCTTCCTTAACAACTTTAGCGTGCTCCCTGACCATCTTTTGTCTCTCCGCTTCAGTATCTCTCATTTGACAGGTCGACAAAATGCCCTCTTCAACCTCATCTGGGCAACTATTTGTTTCTCCACACTCCTCCTTCCAAAGTGTCTTCACTTTTTCTGTCTTTGTGAAAAACAAATTCGTCAGGCTCACTAATGATGAACAGCATGTAAAAAAAAAGAAAAAAAGCCCACAAGATGTTTTCAAGTCTAGGACAAACCTCGAAGGTAGCGTTTAAGGTCTCTGCTGCAGCTGTTTGGAATTACATTGGAAGAGAAACAGATAATACAGAGGTGAAAGTTGAATTGCAATTTACAGTCCAGCATCTGCTAATTACAGCAGCTCGGGCCTCATCTGCATGTGTTTAAAAGTCACAGCTCCCCTATGGTACAGCTACAGCACAACCAACACAGAGGCCTCCACACTCCCGAAGCTGTGTGTCGAGTGGGGTTCATTTTGCATCCGTCACTCAGCTTCTGAATTGTTCTTTGCTCTTGAGAGATTGTTTTTGGATCGTACATGCGTGCAATTTGTCAAATGTGGCATGAACAGAGTGGAGCTCAGAGCGCTCAATGCCTCGTCTGGCCACAACATGCACAGTTAAAGGGGAACTACTGGAAAGCTGTTGCTCCACTTACAGCCACCTGCTGCTAACCTGGCCCACCTTGGGCTGGGAACATTCATCATGGTCCAGAGCACTTGACCAACGCATCCATCAATGAAGCCTGATCTATATCCACCCATTAGGCCGGCGGTATCATCCCCATCCAACACTGATTAGGCACATTGGTAATGTTAGCCGACAGAAACCTGGACTTTAAAGATATACCCCCCCCCAAGGACAGCTATAGTGTTTTAGTCATGCAGACAACCCACTTTCAGTTTCTAAAATCAATATTACCAATATTTATTGAAACAAATAGTGTGCGTGTGTTTTATTATTGCACTAAAACTCAATCTGTTGTTGTGTTTAATGCATCAGACTGTGTATATCTGTCTGAGTGAAATTCTTACATCACCTTCACTGGTTTAGACCCGTGTTAAGCGTTAGCTTTAACATATCAGATCAACAAGCCATAACATGCAATAGGAGAGCCCCAGGGGATTGTGTACAGCAGATAGTGTGTGCGTAGATAATTTCTGACATTGGAAGGAAGGTTTGTGCATGACAGTCACTCTTATGAACACCAAATGAGCTTTTTTGCTGCGAGCAGTTCCTTATAAGAACTACTGATTGCTATGCTGATTCAGTCAAACCACAGATGTATGCGCCAATCAGGGGTAGCATTATTGACCATCTTGTGACAATACAATGTTCTGCTGCATTCATGTGGATGTTATTTAGACATATACCAAACAACTAGAGCAGACTAGACACCCACCCCCACCCCTATGGTACATTATGTTGCCAGACACCACAGGACACCCTCAGAAGATCCATGTCCATTCCCTGATGAGTCACAACTGTTTTGGAAGCACAAGGGAGACCTACACAATGTTAAGAAGGTGGTCATAACGTTGATGAGTGAAATGACAAAGGCTGAACTGTCATTGGTTGTTTCCCTTCAGATAATAACTATAATGGGTTGCTTTCCAGGTACATTTGTCTGGTTCAGGTTGGCCGGAAATATTTTTATCCCTACATCGATCATTTACATTTAAATACATGGGAAAATAAGGCATGAGGTTAAAGAAATCACAAAGTTATTCTTTAAAGTAGACTTCCATTTGTTTCTGACGTTATAGGGAAAATGAGGCAGCTCCAGAGCATTAAGCACAAGTGGAAGAATAAATTTATCCAACTTATTGGCATAATTAAAACTGGGTAAGTCTTAATCTTGATGAATTGTTTTATTATATATATATACATACATAGATGATTGCCCAGCCCTACCTTCAAGTACATTATCTGAGCCCGATGTATATTAACATTCTTCAGTTATCCTTCTCTCTGCACTGACCGAAAAGATGAAATAAATAAAAGAAATCTGCCAGTAGTGCCACACACAGAGGTTACCAAACACTGGATGTTTCCTTTCCCTGCTGCAATGGCAGCAGTGAGAAGCTTCATAAAGACATACAGTTAATTTTCATTCTGCCAGAGCAGCAGAGGGAAATTTCTTTACTTTATTGAAGTACGGACTCCGCTGAGTGTTTTTCCACTCATTACCAAGAATACTCTCTCAAATGTGACAACCCTCTGTGAAATGCGATTACGCTGCGCACAGTTGTTTCAGCGTATTTATGCGTTCCATAGAAGCGGCGATCAAACCAATGGGCTTTGTTTCTCCTCCTGCTTCATCCTTCCCCTCCTCTGCTCTTGCTTTTGTAATATTAATAATGAACAGCAGATCATTTTCTATTTCACCTCAAAATAAAAAAACAACAACAACAAAAAAAAAAAACATGCTGGGGAGATGAGATTCCCCTGGAGTGAGCCTGCACATGCCCAGGGCTATTGAGCAGAGCACAAACTCTGACAAAATAATTGTAATGTGGCTTGGTTCGACTGGATGCCTGTGCACTGCAGCAATGCAGGTTGGAAATCATCGTGTGTCGGGGGGTTGAAGATTCGGAGAAGAGTATATGCAAGCTTCTCTTGGACGTCAAGGCACTGCAATGCACAACTTAACAAGGGAACACTTAAAAAACAACCTGAAGTCCAAAGTCTTTTTTTCTAGTTGTTGCAACATCAGGAGGAAAGAAAATAGGAGGCAGACAGAGTAAGTAAGAAACCAAAGATGCGTTATAAAGAAATAAAAAAGAAGGAAAGGAGATAAGAGAGCCGACACATAATGCAAGATAGGGTTTGAGATTGCATATGCAAGAGAGATTTTAAGTGTTTCCCTGCAAAATTTAATTTCTTGTCGTTTATCTTTACAAATGACATCATAGGGGAGGTGATTTATGGTCCCAAATTATCTTTAATAAGATACCAGGCTGAAAAAACAATAATAAAATTTGAAGTTCTAAAAAGTCTACAGATTAAATCCGCAACAAAACACCACTTGATTTATTTTATGCTCTGTGCAGCCTTTAACAGATACACACCCTGTACTTACAAATTTCATCTGAACTGAGACTGAACCAATTCTTTTTTCTTTTTTTTTTTTACTTTTGGCACAATCGGTCAATCCTATGTACATTTAACAAAATCCTATTTCCAGGATAAACCCTTTATATTGCGCACAGCATCTGGATGTAGAGGTTATGTCCTATCCACCAGGCCTCTGCAGAGAGAGAAAATCAATTTGCTCACACTGCACACGTTCAATTGCCCCTCGCGTGTGAGATTGAAGTGTATTGTTCTTGTATTTGATACCGAGGTTACGGACCATCTTCCCTTAAAAGCTTAAGCGGTTCGGTTATGTTGCGCTCAGCGTGTTTTGTAACCCACGGTAAACTGATAGCTTCAATGAGTCTCCTTCCTCCTAAATCGGTTTTGCCGACCGGCTGAAAACTGGATGGTCTTAGCAGCGCTCTGTTTTGAGCAGGTCATTGATGTGGTGTTAATTCATTGCTAATAAGATTAAAACATAATGCAGATTGTCTCCTGTGAAATGAGGCTGGCAAAAAAAAAATCCTTTGAGGACACTTCTTATTGAGCAGCAGTGGACCGTGGCCTTGTCCCCCTCACGGAGCACAGAGGTAGAAGACGGGTTACTCATAAGAGGAGAGGGGAAATTGAATTAATATTGCCACCAGTCAGCCTTTAAAGGGGAAAAAAGGCTTACTGAAATCTATTAATGGTGTTAGTCCATGACTTGACTTTTATGCTCTTCCCAGTGCTTGTTGCTGTCAGATGGCACATGGCTGGATTAATCCCTCAGCATGGGTAATCCCCCAAAGACATCTGTATGGAAAAAAAAGTTGATTCCTAGCTTTGTGAAGGACACGTCCTGTGTCCATGTACTGACATGAGAATGACAATTCACAGCAGATAAGACCATTTTCAACCGTTGACTGAGGAGCACACTTTTACACACTTTATTTTATTGTATATTTCTTTAATAAACTGCAACAAATCAAACGTCCTGACAAGAAATCCACTAAGATCATCCTTGGTGAAGGCTGGCAGGGTGGAGGGGAAGGAAAAAGAAGAACACAACTGCGCACACACACAGACAGACAAAGATACACATGCCTGTTAAAGCAGAGGGAACAGCTCCAGAGACGAGCATTAATCCCCACAGATTTAGTGTAGCAGAACAATTGCTTTTGTCACCCTGGATAATCAGCACAGAACACAGTTTATGAATTACAGTACGCCCAGAAAGACACAGACACAGAGTGAGTGTGAGTGAGAGCAAAATGCATATAGGAGTGAGAGAACAACAACAAAAAAACAAAAAAATAAACCAAGGAACAATAATGTCTACCTGTTCAAAAGCCTGGCTGCGAATAAGGGAAGATTATTCAGAGTCATTCAGACCGCGTTTATCACATTCTCTACAGGGAAATGAGGGGCGATTTATTTCTATAACTTGGCCTACATATATGGAGAACTATCGCTCACAATCACTTCAGCCCACATTATCCACTCAGTAATGAGCGTGTCTGCCCAGTGGATGCAATGCGGTCTAATCCATAATTGTTTACATTCGGGTGTTTGCTTACAGCCAGCTAAATCAAGGGCCACTCCAGTAAAGCAACAACTACAATGCTCTACTAAGTGATGGCGCAATTGTCCTCTTTAATCAGCCTTTATTGATGCGAGGTAGGGCAATCAAACTAAAAAGGAGTTGGAAATCACATCCCTTTGTCTGGTCTATACATTTAATGGCCATTATATCTTTCTGAATACGATAAAGTCTTGTTCGTGCTTGCAAACTAGATTTTAGGAAGGTGCATTGTTTAACATGCCTGTCATCTTGGTTTAGCATGTTAGCATGCTCCGCTTTATCTATTAGAACTACAAGCAAAGCACAGCTCAGTTTGATGGGGTTGTTTCTGCAAGTGTTTAGCAAGATGAAAAGTTAAGGGATCACCAAAGTGACTGCAGTTCATCCTCCATTGACCGTGAACTACTCATCGCACTCCAGCCGGTGCTTATTTTGGAGGCAATCACAATGGCTGTGTTGGTAGCATGGCGACAACCGCAAAGTCCGAATGTTTGTGGGAAATTATGAGGAGGCTTCAGGGCCTGGTGTGTACAGCAGTCATCAGCTGCCCAGAAAGCTGCTAAACACCCTGGAAACTGATAATCACCAACTCATTTTCAGGCTCCTCACTGAGTGTCGGCTGGTAATTGAATTGGACTGGGCACAAGTGCGGTAGGCTTGGAAGGACCATAGCCGAAGGCAATCACCTGTGACAAACAGCAAAATAGAGACGGGGAGGCAGGGAGAGAGACGGTTTCTATAATGAAATGTTCACACGTCTGACGTATGTCCATGATGCCTCAACACCTTTCAGCACCTTGAGCATCACTCCAATCACTTCTATCAGTTAGTCAAGATTAAGTTAGTCAGGACACAGTGTCCTACGTGTATGAGCAACATTTGCATGCATGGCACATCAAGGATGAGAAGGTGGTAGCAAAACAAAGCACATGTCTTATATACCTTACAGAAAGACCCTTCTTGAAAATTACCCTTCAAAGTCACATTGTCACAATAAGCCACCCCCCTCCCTTCTTCCTCCCCTGGGCTGACAAGTGGTCAGGTAAATACCCTTCTGCAAATGTTTGGAAGGCTTGGCATTCTGTATCGCTTTTCAAAGAGTGGGCAACCATCCAGATCTCTGCATGCAACTAAGGCTAAATACATACCGAGAGGGGAGGTTCGAGCGAGGATCTAGCAGAGCTGTAAGGAATCACTTCAGACCGGGGTGCAGGACTGACCTCGACACAAAAATACGAGCAGACAACAACTAAACTAACTAGCAGATAACTTCCCTTTGACACTTTTACTCTGGTTATTCTTCATGTAGAGTTTGCTGAATGTGTGCCGATTTCATTTGAGGTTCTAGGATCAATCAGTCTTTAGCTGGGTCACTGCAGTCACAGATAAATAACAGGGTACTGACGCCTATTGATGTAACATCTCTGGAAGATACGTTCACTGTACTAGTAAAGTAACTGCCACTACACAAAATATGACCAACGTCAATCTTGCTATCAGGGGTAATGATAGTGTCAGTTTGACGGACAGTCTGACAGTTCAGTGTTTAGTCCAGCCTGAAACATCTCAACACACTGGATGGACATGAAATTCTGACCATATAAGGCATCGAGGAGACAAACATGTGTCATCATTATCAAGTTAAATTAAATTTTAAAAAAATGTATTTGACCAACCAAATACTGCATACATGGTCATGTGAATCTTGGCTGTGCTTGGTGTTCAGTTCTTGTCAGAAATATATAACGGTGACACTGCAAACAACTGAATATGACCTTTCCAAGCATGTAGCAGAACCTACAGGTTTCACTGTAAAATTTTTGAAAGGCATCCTCTGGAGCCATTGCTTGGTTTGTCTGTTCAGGCCTGGAAACATGGAAGCAAAGTGTCCACTGGAGAACCTGCTACGTGCATCATATAAGAAGGACTCATTCTAACACAATCCCAGCGATAACACAATTGTTAAAACTATATTCTTCTTCTGCCTACTCCAACTAATTCCTACGAACGAGTCCTTTTAATGTGAACAGGCTAAAGTTACTGCTTGGCTCAGCAAGGCCGCAGATCTGTAGATCTAATACAACGTATTTTAAAAACCCCTTCTACAATAAATCATTTCATCAGGTATGCCGTTTCGCTCCATTATTATTATTTCATATAAACTAAAATTACTGCCGTGCGGCTGTCTTCCAACATCTTATGTTGCAGTTTCAATCCATGTCTGTTCAGACTCACGTGTACTGTATATGTTACGGGAAAGAGCTTTGCAGGAATTTAATAATAGCTCGAGGCAAATGTTTGAAATCCGATATAGGGACTTATAATAAAACTGACTTTGACGCACTTGTTCTGCTGTAAGTCTGCTCTATTAATGTGAGTTTATTGAGAGAAACAAAATTCCATCTATGCTTTGACATGCCTGGCCAATAAAGATTCTGCTGATTCAAAGCAAAGCAGCAGCTATGATGGCAGAAAAAAAAAGACCTGTGCAATCATCAAAATATTATTATATAGTAAAAGTTTCTTGATTCATACAGATGATGGAGTTTGTAGGGTTTTTTTGTTGTTTTTTTTTTGATTCAGGCAGGGCTTTAGGCTTTTTAGGCCTCATTTTAAACAGTTGCTATTATTGCAGCAATAAATGAGCTTGTTCTTTAGAGCAGTCACTACAAATCAACCCCATATAATCCCCATGTTAACACGCTGCTGCTATCTGTTCTTTATTGAGACACAAATGTTTCTTTGGAGTCGGTTTTCTTAAGCACGATGTATTACCGCATCTATACGGCAGAGATGTCACAAGGTATTACAAAGGCCGACTAAAACGGTCCCACAGGGTTAAACACACAATTTAGGCTTGTGATTTCTTCTCTTGCGCTCTGGTGCATCACAGCAGACGCTGCATCCCCGTCCGTAATTGAGGAGGTTGTACGTTTCATTCAGTAGCTTCGGCAGAAACAGGAAAATACTGCGAGTTATTGCAGTGTACTTAGAGACCACAGACCTGGAAAATGACTTTTGATTTTTTTTTTTCTGCCTTTATAACAAGCCCAGTATAGTCACAATTCAGCGGCCATGGGTTGTGAAACTAAATGTGGAAGCACATAATTACTGAATAAGAGGTTTCAGAACAGAACATGCTAAGCGTATATGTGCTTGCTGTATTAGCTTCACTGTAGTGTTGGCATGCACACTCAGCCTGACATGTGAGTTCAGAATAAGAATGAGAAGCGGTGGGCAAGGGAGAAGTTTAGCTAAAATAAGTTGGTAATCCAGTTGATAGGGTTTGCCATCTGAAAACAGTGAATACCTGAAACAAATTGTCAAGGTGAGAAAGATGGAAACAGAAATTCTGTTTTCTTCCCCATTTCTTTTCCTTTTGTGCCAGTGGAAGAAGGAAGGAGCAGCGGTTTCTGAGTGAGTGAGAGGCGGCAGCATAGAGGACATTATCTCCTCATGCTCCCGGAAGGCAGCAGGAGGAAAGACAAACGGAAGGAAAATAACTGCTCAGGGGTCAAAGGTTTAGACTCACTTCTCTGATAGGCGCTTCTGTATGTGTAATAAAGAATGATTTCAATATCACTGAGTTCAAATGGAGGTCACGGTTGTATGGCAACCACCTTAAGGCCAAAGGTAACCGTAGTTGTGGCTGAAGCTTTTTAATGCAATGTTTTCTCTCTATAGCAAACAAGAACGAATAATGATAGTGAACGCAAATGCGGTTTTCATTCTCCACGGGAATAAGAAAAAGTGGACCATTTATTATGGATTATGTTGTAATGTTTGTCCTCCACCCGCCACTGTCAGTGTAGGTAAGGAGAAGTAATTAAATGCATAATTCATGGCAATCTCCAGTATATTAAAATCAAGATACAAAGCCTTCCCCATCTCTTAACTGCTATTTAAAGTTAGGGGACGTGGCTGGGTTCCTGCCAAATGCCTGTTCTGCCATAGCTTTATTCCCTGTTTGCTGTTGCGGACAAAAAAAAAAGAACAACACAAAAGTGAGAAAAATGAGACTGCGCAAGCCGGCGGACCACTCTGGAGAATAGAACCAGAAAGTGAAATCTTTGACCCGCGACCTTCTGTCCATATTTCTCCATCGGCTGCAAAATATTAATGTCGGGACAGTCAATGCATCATGTTTTGGTGCAGAAAACGAGCTAAAATGGGGGGCTAGGTGTTCAGCTTAGGGACGTGGGCTGACGTGTTGCTTGGTCACATTATTACCATGTGAACTTTATCTGGAGATTTACATTTTACACCTGTTATTTATTTATTTTTTTTTTTTCCCACCTAGGCAGAGACAGCATGTTAACGCCAGGAGTGAATGGAGTGGTTGTGATAGTGAAGTACCCGCTCAACGCTTTGTTTTACCTACTGTGATAAGTAGTAGTTTTTGCTGCTGTAGTGTAGGCCACTAATGTACACTAACAAGCACTTTATTATTACATATTTTCTGCAAAGGAAACGATTTAACCACTAAGAAGCACGATTGTGCACTGGCTTGGTTTGGGGATGATTAGCTCGGCCGACATTATAGCGCGGTGATACAATCTCATTGCTGCCTGGAATATTTTCATTTATCAACATACAGTAGCCACGATTAAACCCCTTGAATGACATGATCTACTTAAGGAATTAAAAATATTTATAATAGAAAATGTGTTGATTTGACTCAGTGTATGCCCTGGAATGAATTGACCGTACATAGAGACTATTTTCCTTTTCAGCGTATATTTCTGTACGAGGATTCTACACAACCCTAAAGCCACTTTTCTTACAAGTTATAATAAATAAGCCATGTTGTAGATGAATAAATCATTTACACTCCTTCAAACCTCTGTTGTGTATGCCTTGCACTAATGATCTCCTGCCATTATGCAAACTCCTGACCTTAAACGAAAAAAAAGGAAAAATAGGTTACAAACAGATCTACGTCTATATCAACATGGACAAATTACTTCCTTATCTGCTCTCATAAATCCAAGGTAAAAGGTCACCGACATCACATTCAGGTGCCGTCTTTCACTCACAGTCTCATCACCCATATCAATTAGCAACACTAACAATGGCTGTCCCATTTCTCTCTGCCGCCCAGATCAATACTCACTCATTTGCATCGATCATCATTTTGCACAAACTGTTGGCTCCAAAATAAATGGTCGATAAATCAGGGCCGGGCACCTCGCGGAAGACAGTGGAAAAACAGTGTAAACATAAACACAAAGAAGGCACCCATATTTATTGGCACAGATTTGTGTTTATCTGCCACGTGCGTATGAAACCCACGACACCACGGCCAACTACAATGCACCAGAGAGGCCTTGCACGGTTGTCTGGGAGACAGAGAGCGGCGCATTGATCCTCAAGGCGCCGTGATCAAAAGGAGACGATTTTTGATAAGGATATTAATCACACTCCGGCATAGCTATGCTAATGACTACGATACAACCTGCACTCGAGCTCTTATCTGCGCTTCATCAGCTGGGACAGCCGAAGAGACCACAAAGATGACGGGATGCATAGAGAGCAGCTAACACGCTTTGTTGTGCTTGAATTGCGTCGACAACCTTTTAACAAAGGACGGGGACTACTAGTGTTTTTTCATCCTCAGATAGACACCGTTGACTACATCCAACTGTCATCTTGTAAAGTGATCACACGGCAAGAAACGCAACTTAAGAAATGCAATCCTAAGTGCTTAAGTGGTGATGATGTTCCGAAAAAAATGAGTTTGGAGTGAATTTGATTGTGTGACATTTTACTTTTATTATGCAAATATTCAACATTTCCTGTATTTGAAAAAGCAACAGCTTCTCAAATACACAATGACGGACTTGCTTACAATCACTACTGAGGCTGTATACCACAGTATTAAAAGAACAACAAGAAAGTTTTTCTTTACATGCCAACAAAAGGCTTTGCTAACCCAGCCTGACACGGTGCGCATGTTAGATGGCGTTTTGTTGATTTGCACAAAGATCAAATAGTATGTGCATGGACACACTACATGAGCGTGTTCACTGACCACGGTGAACCATGAACTGAGCGCATATGCTCGCGACTAACGTAATGAAACGTGACGGCGCTGAAGCACAATATTTGTAGAAGCTGGCGTGCTTTCTGCAACACCGGCATCTCTTGTGCAACTGGCGATTCAGACTATTTGACTGCTGGTGCTGCTGAGTCCGGTGCATATGAATATTTAAGGGAGTTTCACAAGCAAATAAGTTCAGATTCAAGTTCAGATTCCAACTGACAAAGATCTCACATTTTGTACAGTGTGTGCATAACAAGTCCAAAAGCCGACCCACGTCTGCAAAAAAAAAGTAAATCTATAAGCAGCAGCCTTGGCTTTTAAAAGTGATCGCTGCAATCCTACAGTTGCATGCAGAAAGTTTAGGAAAAGTTAGGGAGCTGAAGATGGATGAGAAGGCGGAGGTTCTACTGAGAATGAATCAATTTCTGAGCAGCTCATTAAAAAAAAGGAAAGAAATGAACATTAAGTAGTTCATATTTGGGATTGTGAATTTAGTTCAACATTCAAAATTGCACATGAATGTGAGATCATTTTAATCCGCGAGAACTGAACTTTGAGTGGGCTCTTACGGAGAGCAAACTCGCACAATATTGCATATAAGTGGCGAGCGAGCCATCCACCCCGCCACCATCAGACACAGAGGCCGTGGTACTGTAGTGGTAGTTAGCAGCGATATATTTGAATTGCAGCAATTTGGAAATTTCTGAAAGGCAGCAACTAACTGCACAGCTGCGTCACTTGAATCCATGCCTGTGAACATTTACAGTCACATATCAGTTTACAAGTATGTATGCAGGAATATGACACAATTTAAATCCTGGCTACAGAGCCCTAATTGGTTTCCATTTTCACCAACTCAGAGAAATGAACATCAACAAGCACAGCATTAGAAGTACAAAAACTACTGAACAGTTTGGATGTTGGCAGTGATTGGGCGATCTGGAACAGCATTACAGCGATGGAAACGTTAAAAGGGTACCAATAACTGCCTCAGATACTAGTGCTATATTCCAAATAGCTAGCTGTACCACTAATGCCAGCTTTGACCCTCAGAGTCTCACCAGCTGGCAACACTTGAGAGCAATATCAGCCTAACAGCAGAGAGAAATCACTGGGGCTTACTTCAAAACAGCAGCGGGAATCTTCACGGCAGATTTTTATACGTCAACCTTCATATAGTTTTAATGTTTCTTAAGAATCACCAAAGAGGCACTCTGAGAAGGGAGCCTACATGGACAAAGCAATTTATTTGCTTCTGTTAATTAGATAATGCACGTTCTGTTACCTAGGTAGAGAAAATGAGTTTCTCAAGTGGTGCAGTCAGGGAATAAAATTTGATAAGACACAGACAGGAGAGTATCTCGGTCTGTGACTGCATTAACATTTTAATGAGCATAATGTCACTGGGAACAAAACAGTGAAGTGATTCTAAACGTAATACAGCAGTCTGACTCATTGCTAAAGTCGTAATGTATGGTATATGATATGTGACATCTTAAATATCATTAACTTTAATGGCTTATAGATAGCGTAGTGGGCATTTGCTATTTTTTTTAGGGTTTCATCTGTGACAACATTTTAGGCTTACAATATTTAAAATGTCAAAACCCTTGTTCCATTCAACAGATACAAAAAGTTTTGTAAGCGATAATTCCAAAATGCTGCACTGCATTCGCACTAATGCACTTCTCTTCCATTATTCCCTTTGTCTCTTTTGCAGTGCGATTAATACACAATGTCTGGACCGGTCACTAATGATGACAAACTGAGGTTTAGCCTTTTGCCATGTTTCTCTCGCAAACACATATGAACGCTGGCTGTGCGTTCCCCCCGTTTATAGCACAGGTTAAGCCAAATATGACAAATGCACAAAATTAATATCACACAAAGGTCACAATCAATTTGTTTAACAACCTAGAGAACAAAATCCCTCACAGGTCCTATTGCCTAAATGTCTCTGATTTAGCTAAAGCCTCGCCATTGCCTGCCAGCTTGCCTGCGTGCCTCATTTGCGGGATTTGAGCTAAGCTTTTTAGCCCTGCTATGGAGTGAGCGCAAGCCTCTAAGGATGCCAGTTGGTAGCTTGCAAACTCACTTGGATGTTTAAATCCTTTTTTGGGGGGGTCATTAGGAGCAGCACATAATTTATGGTCTGCTTGAAAGGATTTGAGACTCTTATCATTGTGGTATCAAAGCAAGTTCACACTAAAACACTGTATGTTGCATGCAATTTAATCTTCCTGCACTCTACTTTTGATGAAGCAAAAAAGATCAAATCCAAATGCTTGCATCCCTATTTTGAATTGCGTCCTACTTTTTTCACCTCTTTCCCTATTTCCCTCCTCCTCTGCCATGTGGCTATCATTAAAGAAACTTCCATTTCCAGGAAGAAATAGGAGAATAGCTCCTCTTCAAAAAGCTATTCACCTGGTATTTCATTGTCTGTTGATGCAGGAGGATTATGGATTCTGATTCAGGTCGGATTATAGACCAACAAACAAAATGCTCAAAAACCCACAGTGGGCAAGGCTGTATGCACCGAGTGGCCCAGGTAGGGCACTCCTATTGAAGTGTGTCATAGCGCCAATGTGCACTCAATCTGACAATCTCATACATTCACTTGCAAGCAAAAACAAAGTCAAAACACAGACAAAAATTCTCTGAGTACATCTTAAAGACGAGGGCTAAAGCTCAGAAGTTAGCGGTAAATTAAATATGAGAGTGCAGATGATATGAGTGTCTCGGTGAGGAGAACAAAGACGAAGACACTCAAGAGCACAGCTATACGCCCCGAGGAAACTAGACGAGAAGGTGAGAAGACAAGGAAAACATTGTCTCTGTGAAATGGCTTTTATCATATTTAGATAGATGAGTATATAGCGCTGCACAGAAGACGGTGGAGGTACTTTTTCACATATACCTCTGCAAGCAAGTGGGGGACGTAAGAAAAAAGATGTCGTTCCATGGATGTGTTGCACATTTTTTGACTGCAGATCCACAAGCATGATCATTGTTAAAGTTTTAAACTCACACGCATGCATAAAACATGCATGCCAATATTTGTCTTTTTCGGTTTAAAGCTGACCTAATGCACAAAGACAAATATTGCCTATGTGTATATGGTTAGATTGTGTGTTTATGACGTAAACGGTGAGCAGAGACCAGAATGTCAGGCAGGTTTACATTAGTCAGCAGATGCAGTGGGCCACATCATTAGTCACTCTGACACCCACTTCTGGCCCCTGCTTTATTGATGAGGCCAAGCTCAAGAACTACCCCTCTCTTAAAACACAGTCTCACACACACACACTCACACACACACACTTATACACACATTCCAGTCCTACTGTAAATGCAACAGGAGACCACTTCAGCATCTCACGTGAAAAGAGGCAGTCTATGGGATGAGATGGAGCGCAACAAAAGCTGCTGCTGTGTGTCCAGAAAATGAACAAACAGAGCAGATGACATTGTTCTGCTTTCCAAGGTTCAACGGCTACTTGTCTGCCTGTAGACCAAACAACCGATCCAGAATCAAATATCTGCAAAACACCAGATCTTCTGGGCAGGTTGTGAATGGCACAGCGCAATGACAGGGTGCCAAGTGTGTCACAGCAATGAGCTCAGAGCCATTTATGGCCTCCATGACTCTGACATTTAGCAGGATGCTGCAATTTGTCAGCCTCTCAGTCTGACTCACACATCCACAACAGGGCACACTCATAAAACACATTACCATTAGCCCCTAATAGTGCCGCATCACATAGCTGTGTGTGTGTGTTCACTGTAAAATTAATGATGTATGTGAGGTTCCCCTCGCTGCCATAAAATGACTGGTAGAAATACACAATGGCATAAAAATGATGGCAAACCAGACAAAACAGATCAATGCAGCAAAATGTTCCACGTGTTCGTCTTATAAAACTCAATCAAAACTGATTCACGCCTCTGTAAAAGGATGCAACATCAACAGCTCTGGGCAGCAGTTTAATTAGGCATTCGGTAAATAATGGGAACATGCATGCCTTTAAAATTGCGTGTCAATAACAATAATTATCGCTGCCGGTAACCTAAACGCAATTAAATGAAGCCCTGTCTCTTAAAATGGAGAGTGTTCTGATATCCTGCATCTGAGACCTTAACCCCTAAGGCACGTCAAGTCCTGCAACTAGTAACTCGCAAACAATGAGCTAAGGAAGAGGGTTCTCAACATGCAAAGCCGCTGCTTCAGTTAAATCTGAAAGTGCACTGCTGCTAACCACAGGGCAAGTTAGAGTGAAGTAGTATAATCTGCTCCTGTTTCCTAACCTTTTGTTTCACCGAGATGCTTTCAACTTTCCCCTTTTCTCTACATCTCTCTCTCCCTCTTATCAGTGATGTATAAAGGGCGAGCGATGGCACAGTCATTACTGAGAGAGAACAACTCTGGCTGCTCTTCCCCCATATACCATGAGTAAAATCACAGTGGGCACAGTCGACTGTGAAGTGTCCTTTCACTCTGGTTTCATATCATTATGCGTGAAGTTTGTAAAGCAGAGGGTGGCACCGACTTCTGTCGCAATTGTAGGTTTTTGGGGCCACAAACTCAGGCACACAGATCACAATCAAACATTTACTCACTCATAAGAGAGGCCGCAAAATTCGCACAAGCTTGCACTTACACACACACACGGCGCTCACAACGAGATAAAAGAGAGGAGTCTGCTCTGCTCTTACCCGAGCGTTGTCATAGTAACGATGGTGTACCAGAAGGAGGCTGGGATGCTGGTGAATTTGCTGGAGCTTGAACCCTTCTCTGCGTAGAACATGACGGTAGCAAAGATAATTATGGCCATAGTGAGTGAGAAGAGCAGGAAGCCCAGCTCCGAGGCACAGCTCTTCAGCGTGTAGCCTAGGATGCGCAGGCCCTGCGAGTGACGGGAGAACTTAAAGATACGGAACACGCGGAAAACTCGGAGCGTCACGAAAGCGCCACTCACATCCTCGTTGTCAGTCATCACCAGGCCAATGTAGTAGGGTAGGATGGCCACCACGTCGATGATGCTCATGACGGATCTCATGAAACGGTAGCGGCTGGGTGCAGCAAACAAGCGCATCAGGTACTCCACGGTGAAGATCATGACACAGGCGGTGTCCATGCAGAAAAAGGCCACAGTGTAGCGCTCACCGCATGGCACTTCCTTCTGGTTGGGCGCTGACCCACAGGGCACCGTCTCTACCACATTGGTGATGACTGAGACCGCAATGAAGAAGCCAGTGACGTAGTAGAAGACGAGGGCCATGGTAGAAGTGTGAGGGTTCTCGAAAGCCCGCCACATGGTCTCCCTGAAGGTCATGTTGGGCAGCTTAGCATCCTTGTTGTCCTCCTGGTCATCCATCAGACGCTCCGCGTTCTCCCTCTTCCTGTCCTTGTACTCTTCGTAGCAGCAGTCACCAATGATCTCTGGGATGATGCCAAAAAAGGCCAGCTCCTCGTCATAAGAGGAGATGCACTCCGAGCGTGGATAGTGGAGCTTGCCGGTGCGGTAGAAGTTGAGCACGCTGCGGAACATGTCAGGGTCACGGTCGAAGAAGTACTCTTTGGTCTCCTCGTTGTAGAAGAACTCCTTCTCCGAGCTGCCCAGCAGCGTGTCAGGGTAGCGGTCCAGCGTGTTCTTCCATGTCTGAAAGCGCCGTCCACTGACATTGAGAATGATGAGCTCATCCTGCCTCTTGTTCTTTTCAGTGGGAGCCACTGGCATGGGCAAATTGGCCACGGGCATCCAGCCGATCGCGGCCGCCCGGGCAAAGGGAAGCCATGCCGCTACTCCCGCCGCCATGTTGTGTCCGGCTTGGGGCGTAGGGGAGAACAAGTCCTGCACCTTCACAACCAGCTTGACTTCAGCTCATTCACCATCTAAAGGCAAGAGAGGGAGGGAGTTTATGAGCACAGGGTCGCGGATGACTGTTGTTTTTATCGTGACAGGGAAGAGATCAGTCAGTGAGAAAAGAGACAAAATTGATGCAGTTGGCCAGCAAGAAAAGAGAATTCACAGAATGAATGACAATGAATTCCTTTTCCTACAAGGCAGTCTAGCTGAGATAGCAAAAAAGTACAAGTATGGAAATTCAATTTAACATCACACTTAGGTTAAAGACTTTTATGTGCACTCTGCCTTTCTATTCGATATAGGAAGCTTCAATGTGATTACAGGTACATACCGGATTTCCAATAAGCATCACCTTCCTTATAATTACTTCAAGGCTATATTCTTCAGTTCCCCTCTACTGAGTTACTGTTAAGAAACAGCCTCCTACCGATCACAGTTCACTAAAAACTGAAGGCAGCTGCACCACAGGTTATCCTCCTAAAACTCTAGGCTTTCTCGCAGGTTTTCTTAAGAGGGGAACAGGACATCCAAAACCTGTTGAGTTCCAGCAAGAAAACTGCTGATGCATCTTTGTTTTTGCTCCAGATTTATTAAACTAGTTTGTGATAATTCGGATCAAACGCGGGACTGAATTAGACTACATGACTGCGATTCTAGACAAGCGTATTTGTAATTGACAGATTGGCTCCGAAACTGAGCACGGGAATAAGCGATCGACCCAATTTGCCGAACAGGTTGATGACTAAACACAGCTGACAGTAGCGCTCTTTGTCTTGAACCACAGTGACCGATTAGCCTGCAACTCACCGACTCAAAATTCTCCATCCAAAGACGCACGACCTTCCTTCCTCCGAAGCAGTTTTAGTAACAAGTCGTAGGTTTGGTTATGTCTTAAAGCGCGTCTGGAGGAAAAGAGGGGGGGAAAATATATACCAGGAAAGAAGTTATTTAGCGAGGAGGGGGAGAAATGGATAAATAGACACAGCTGATGGGAAAGCGTAAAAGTGCCGGAAACGGACGTACCACAGCTGTTTTAGTTCAGTTTCCATTATGCGAGGGGGTAGAAAGATGAGAGGACTCCGTCGTGAGGACCGTCTTACCTTGGCGTTTCGGGATGAGTGGTGGACGAGAAACGGAGGAAGAGGAGGAGCGCTCTCTCTCTCTCTTCCTCACTCTCTCACTCTCTCGCTCTTTCTCTCTCTCTCTCTCTCTCTCTCTCTTCCTATCTCGGCGCAGGGACTGTGAACCGAAACTGCACATAGACCCTGATCAGAGCTCAGGACCATGCGCAGGAAAAAATAAATGGGTTTCCTCCTCTTAAACGAACATCCTGCTACACTGTATGCGTTTCCAGATGACTTATCTGCACGATTCATCCCAGCAGGGCCACAGCTGCGAATTCTGAGGGCCCTGAAACAGTTTTACTTTTGGGCCCCTTTGCCTTTAGGCTAATTAAAGCTGCAGTGACTTTTATTTTTTAAATTGTATTTATTATTTATTTACTGTCAATTGGATGGCAAACAGAGACACACTAATGCTTTTTTTTTAAGACGAACTTGTTAGGAATTCTGTGCATTCTTTATACACCATTTGAAACAGTGTTCTTGGCTCCCTTCTGCACTATTGCAGATACTATTATTAAAAAGGTGAGATCCTGTTGCTGTCACGATATGTAGCAACCGATGCAAGAGACACAGTCCAGAGAGGCAGACTGAGCCACTGAAAGTAAATTTAATGACTTACAGAAACAGGAACAAAGGGTGCTGCAGGGATGGCAGGGTAATCCAAAAACAACAAGATCCAAGAAACAATCGTGAAAACAAAGCTCCACAAAAACTCACTGAACTGAACGGTAGGAAACAACAACAGGGACCACAAGGAAAATCCACAGAGGTGACTTCAGAGGTAACAGCACAGGAGGAAAATATAACAGATGACTCGACAAAGAACAAAGGAAAAAGCAGGACTATGCACTGATCAGCCAGAACATTAAAACCACTGACAGAAGAAATAGACAACATTGACCATCTTGTGGCGATGAAATGTTCTGCTGGGAAACATCTGGACCTTGCATTTGTGTGGATGTTACTTAGACATGTACCATCCACCTAGACCAGACCAGGCACCCCCACCCCATAGCAATGACACTCTTTGATGGCAGCAGCCATCCCCAGCTGTTGACCTGTGTTCCTTCTGAGCAGAGGTCTTATACAAGATGCAACCACTTTGGAAGAAAAATAAAACCAATGTAGATGTGCAAGAAAACTGCAATTCATTGTATGACCACTTGAAACAGATACAAAAAAAACTTTTTTGTCACCGTAGCTAACCCCTTTCGAGGATTAAGTTATGCATTTTTTTTAGAGAATGGCTACTTTAAGAGACAGCAAGGGCCCATCATAGGTCATTCCAATTCACTCATGCTCTAGCTCTTTGACCATTGTTCAGTCAGTTTGGATCCAGGCAATGCCAACTTCTATAAATCTAGATCTATAAAACTCCTCTTCAGGGTACCTATTGGAGACATTAGCGAGGCTTTATCCAACTTTACATAATGTTTTATCACGGGTCCAAAACAAACCTCTGCAAAACCCACCCAAAACCAGTCTGCATAAATCAATAGAGCTGATCTGAAGAACAGCAATCTGTTGTCCTAAGAACAACAAAACAAAAATAACATCCTTAAGTGCGAGAGAAGGTTGCAATTCTTTGAAAGTAAATTCCAAAGTATAATTGCTATTTCACTACATGAACCTTTTACATTTTGGTTTAGAAAAATATTCTCCTGGGGTCATTGTTTGATCAGAAGTGATGCTCAAGTCCATTTGGATCCACTCTGGAGTTAGATATTGACTCACAGAGTGGAGACTTGTGCCAGAAAACCAATATCCCATCCAACTCGATTACACTAAGAATATCCAGTCTTGGACCTAATTCCCTAAAAACCGAGCTGATCTGTAAGAACCTCAGCTCTAGAGACCCACCTCGTACCAGAGACATACAGTAATATACTGTATTACCCTACCCAGAAGTGCAATACAATGTAAATCTGACATTTTAATGGAGATGATGAACTCCAGCAAGGCTGACAATATTTATTCAGCCAGTCAGAAAACTATACAATAAAAAAGGACATAAAATAATATTTTGCTGTGTCTCTTCAGCATGCAGCACAGTATAGTATATCTCAGTCCATAACATTTTCTGTTTGCATTCTTTTCTGGGAGCCTCTGCAGAGTCTGGTAATCATCTCTACATGTAACTTTACACATGAAAGCAAAAACAAACAAAAGGGCTCCAGTGGAAAAGCTCTCAGAGCAATCAGGGTCTGCAATGAAAACAAGCAGGTGCGGCACATACTGTAAGTACATTTCTGTGAACTGTAGCGCCGGGGCTCACACCCCCCGCCTTTTACACCAAGCAGCGCTGCAAAGTACGTGTAAAGCCTGTGCAATCCTCTGAAGCAGGTGACGAAGACTGTTGCAAGTTATTCTGACTGACAAGTAGAAGTCGATCCGCTTTGGCTTTCTCACCCCTTTGCTGAAACACGTCAATCAATCCTGAAGTTTGTGGCTCAGCCGTCGATGCCGCAGCCTGTAAATGGGAGGGGAATAACTTGTGTGAATATGTGTTCATTTATATTCAGACTCAGGCTGTTTCAATGTCCGTGTTCCCACATTAGTCAATGCAGAACAATATGCAGTCCTAATTGAGTCAGCGGGGACTCGATCCTTTCTGATAGCCTACTGGAATATCAATAGCGTCAGAGGTCGCAGCTCACATGCAGACTGAAACACATCTGTTTATCTCATTATGATCATGGATGCAGAGCATGGGCACGATATGGAAAATAACTACTTCTGCACACACTGTGTTATTCAATGTAAAGTCACCCTGTGGGTTTTATAAGGCCTCATTTGAAAATGACAAATTGCTAGTGATTATTGCTTAGACATAGTGCTATACGCAGCCACACACACTTGTTTGTGCCTCCGTGCCCTTTGTACAGCTATCCGCTGAAGCACCTTTTGTTGGCTCAATTAAGTCCCTGACCGTAAACTGGCCCCTTGGTAAAAAAAAATAAAAAATAAAAAAAATACAGAATGACCAAAATGACCTCACCTTGTGAAAAATATCCCCACTTCTTAAACCTTGCTGTCAGAAGAAGTTCCACAAAACCACACAGGCACACATTATTGTCCACACACCTAAATACACGGACGCATAGCGCTCAGAGGCTGGCCTTTTCAACTGATGAGTCTGTGAGCGATTCCAATAATTCAAATGTCACTGAATAACAAGGTGGGTTGAATTTCATGGTCAACTGCCTTCTGTAATTATCCGAAGACACTACGCTGACATTAGAATTCTAAATCCTCGCTGCCCCGCCGTGCCTCGGGGGAAACGAGCCAGCCGCGTTTCACTGGCAAAACTTTGAGGATTAGGTGAGTAAACAGGTTTGTTTAACGGCTGTCCTAAGGGAGACAAGCGACGATGCTGGTGGATAATCATCCCAGGCAGCGAGACATCACGTCGTTAGTCTGCTTGTTGAAGTATCTTGTCAAGTTTTCCATGTTTCGTATGGATTAAATTATTATTAATGACTATTGAGTTTAAGAGGAGGTCATTCTCATTAAAAAAAAAAAAAATGTTATAAGAGCTGATAATGATTTTATTTTACAGTGTTTAGTGAGAAGTCCAGACATCCACATGCATTGTGCTTTTATAGAAGCACTGAAGCACTAAACACCTGCCCAAGCCTTTTAATTTACAATTTTAGGTAATATAATTATTCGAGATCATCATTTGTGGACCTGGAACCCTGTGTTCTTGCATTATTGCAGCATTTCTGTTAAAACATATGCGTGAATATAAAAGGCATCCAGGCAGATAATGATGTTACCCACCTGATACAGCTTGTACATGACTTGTACTTTGAAAGATGTGATTTAAAGGGTCTCTAACTCCCAGAGAGCAAACAGCTCTGATCTAATGAGCTCGGTTTACTGACAGTAAAGCTAAGGTAAAGGTGACAATTAATTTGCCACCCCTATCTGACTAGATGCCGCTACCTTGATACCTCTGCTGACCGCTGGTGACCACCTCGAGATTGCCACGCACCCTCCCCCGCATGCAGCTTATTCATAAGTAAACGTGTGACATTTGATTTTTCCCTCGTTGTGCATTTGTTTTTTCCGCTTCCTTGAGTTCGCTTATTCTAAAACTCCCTCACGACCTGCCTTCTCACTTCGTCTAATCCCCATTAGGTATCTGAAATCTTCCTCGCGGATTTACTCTCCGCCGGAGTTTATTCTCAGAGTGCCAAACACCGACTTGGCAACCCCTTTTGTCTACGGTTCAGTTAGGCAGCCAGTGACACAGGGGAGGTTATAGATGTGCTCTTGGCCCCATTCCAGCACACGGAGAGACTGAGACACCCCCTTCCAAACCTGTAAAATGTCACGCTTTTGTTTTTTCCTGCTGATGCCCAACTTTGCTAGAGTGGGCCCTGTATTCAACCTTAAATCCACCATTGATTTGACTACATAACAGCGCGCTCCATTCAAGACGGTAGCAGTAAGCGAGGTGAGGTGGCTCTGAGCTGAAGCTTTGTTGTAGCATAATAATTGCAAGGAAGACACGGTTCTGATGGTTTGTGTGTTTGAGCCGACAGTGAGTTTACAATGAGGAAACACTCCGGAGGGTCATTTCCTCAGGTGGGCATGCTGGGAGAAAAGCCTTGAAACTCACCCGTGACTCAAGACCCAATTTTCCTTTTCATCAGTCTGCTCCTCAGGGCAGAGCAATCAGAGGCGTAAAGAAGATGCTGATATTCTAGACATACTCTCTTCCAGAAAATCTGGCAGCAACACACACACACATGCATGCTGACCCTACAGGAAGATTGCCAACTGTGAATTTCCCAACTGTATTTTCTTCATATTTATCTGCTGCTACAAAAATGTAGGTACAAAACAACAAAAACTATGCTTTTTCACACATGCACCATCAGTGGAACCTCATTTCTCAGTATCCGTTTTAATTTTAACTGACAGTTTTCTAGATAAATAGGTGTTCATGGAAGTTCACTCATTTTCAAACAATGTATTAACCTACACAAGGGAGAAGTGTGTGGATCCCCTGTTGAAGAAAATTAATTATGGGATAATCTTGTGACAAACACGACCGAAGAACTGGTGGCGCAATCGTTTTTCCTTCTTTTCCGGAGAGAAATAAAGATTTCATTTTACATTTGCCTTAAACTTTGGAGACAAAAAAATAAATAAAAAATGACACTGGGAAATGGAAGAGCTCAGAGCATTATTTGCTATCCCTTGAGACTTTTATGTCTGCACAAAAATAAATTCACAGCGTGATTTAAAATACATTATCTGTATGGCTCTCTGAATTATTATACACAACAAGGTCTTCAGTAGTCCTCGTTTCTTGTGCAATTTTCTTGTATCTGAAGTAAAAGAAGGACCTTTGTATCACATCCTATACTATGTTAAGGAAAACAAGACATGAGTTCATCCATCTCTCATTTGCTTAAACGCTTATGCAGATCAGGGCCACGGTGGCAACAGGCCGAGCATGCCGGCTAAGATCTCTTTTTCCAAAGAGGCCTTGTCAGACTCCTCGCAGGTGCAGTCACAACTCGCAACATATCCATCGCCATGCTCCGAATCTAAATGAGGTCACTTCCCGCTTATCAGCGCCTGATTGATGCTGAAGAGGAGGAACGCAGGCGCGTCTTCACCACGTCCTCACACCTGGTTTGCACCTTGGTTCAATGTTAACAAAGCATACAAATCACGTCTCCGTCACTACATCTGGTGCACCTGATTATTCATTGTTTGACCATCCGGGAGGAGGGATTTAGTTTAATCCTCACCTCAGCTGCGTTAAACTGCAGACAACTCTAAAGGCGTAATACGATCTTTGATTACATTAGTTAATTCATGTGAACATCAGAAAATTTCTCATTGATGAAACTTCTCACAAACCCTAATCTTAAATGCCACAAATCCCTTTTGTTACAGAAATCCATGGTTCAGTATTTGGCAAGTAGCAATAACATTACAGTTCTAAGACAAAAGACATCACCTGTCAAGAATATGCTGTGATAAAGTCAAAGAATTGACAGACATGTTCATGCTGTATCAACTCAGAGTCCGTGTTTCAGGGCGCTCTTTTAATTACTGACTCCTGGATCTTCTTGGAAAGAATATAATCGCTTGCTAACAGTGGATTCGGTTCAGGGTCACGTCTTCCGCAGATAGTTATACTCACTCAACACCAAGTGAGTGTCAGAGCCCTACCACCATGTCTACTGTACATTGAACAGACACACTTTTCCCCTAATCAGTCACAGTCACTGTTAAACAAGGAGCTAGAGGGACAGACACCTTTTCAGTGCAACGCACAAATACACACACATCCATACGACTGCATACTTTACTTTACAAGGCCAGGAATGAAATACACTGTAGGATTTCTCTAGCTTCAATCTAAACACCTTTTTACAGAACCTTGACACGGGCGCTTCAGTGAGGCCGATAAGGCAAAGGTATATTTTTCATCTAAAACAAGTTTTATACATTGAAGAAGCGCTGGCGCAATACAATACAAATGAACAAAAGTGTAAAATGAAATCAAACTGGGATGTCGTTTCACGTCTCCTGTGCCTGGACCAAGAAGTTTCACTTGAACACGCCACAAAGACTTAAGTCAAGGGCCAGCTAGCACCTGCAAGAGCCAGCAGGTGGCAGAAGGCAATTCAAAAGAGGAAACTGGGAGAACTAGGATTGGCTGGAAAGCTTGGAAACTTGGAAAAGCTACAAACAGTCGTAAAGAGCTGGCCTCTAGTGAATGATGCGGGTCAGTGCGTGTTGTCGTGAATATGTATTTGAATGTTACGATGGGGTGCAATAAGATGAGACTGTGATCTATGGATTTGTTGATCGGAGTGACCTCTCTTTCCGACGGGCTTACGCCTCCCATGCAGCATACTGAATCTGAAAAAGAGGCGCCCAACTAGGATCATAGACACTCATCAACAGCTCAACATTGGCAAATGACCAACCTTGGTGCTTCAATACCCTTCATACCCTTAGGTCTTAGATTTAAAAACCTAACAAACCAAAACTCATACTGCTTTCTTGCAGTCATGCTATATGATGGCACCACACTTTCTAAACTACCTTTATACTGGTCTGCTTATCTGTTTCAAACTAGTCATGAAATCATCACTGATACCAGCATCTTCAACTCAAACACACAATCACGATCACAGGAGGCTCACCAAGGTGATTTGTCTCCTTTCCTATTCTTTGTGACTCATCTCTAATGCTTCCAAGGGAGACTAATAAAGTGCTCAGTTCTCATTCCAGAGGCTCCTCTGCATCATATAATGCGACATACACAATCAAACAAAGCAGAAATCAAGGATCACACAAATCACTTTTGCAGATGTTCAGCAGAGGAACTCCGTCAGACGGGCAGAGAAAAGCAGGGACACGTCCCTTTGATTCTGCCTGACACTTTTTCCAATCAGATAGTCATTAAGTGTTGTTCGTCGCAAAATGGTAACTTGCTGTTTTGCCTAATTAAACCAATCTCTTTTCAAGGGTGGTTGTCTTCTTTTTCATTTGTATTAGGAGCCCCGAATCTTCTTGGATGATTACTTAAGTACCTAGAACTCCACGGCATCCTAATGGTGATGATGAGAAGTAATCACTGAAGGTTAATGAGGGTGAGCAGCACTAATCAGGGCAGGTCCGTCTGGTTGAATAGTTGCTGCCTCCTGGCTTTTTTTATTATTATTATTATTAACAAATACGTCAAGGAAAAGAGAA